>VDFB02243530.1:45897-135752 GCA_007258455.2 Sequoia sempervirens | reverse complement strand
ACCATTAGTAAAATTACTCAGCTCACACCATAAAACTATACAAAACTAACTTTTTGCATGTAAAATTTGATATGTTGAAAGAATATTTTCAAATTCCATGATAGTGATTGAGAGTGTTTTTGGTATAACTATGTAGTGTTTTTAAGTATAACCTTTTAGATCTTGCTCCACAATCCATCATTGAACTAAGAAAAGTCACGATGATGCCTTGTTGTAATCCTAAAATGTCAATGCTAGAGATCACTACAAAAATTACATTATATGCACTCTAGATCACATTTGATATGCTCATTGCAAATAAACTACCTCAAGATGGAAGAACCATCACATGCTTTATAAAACACTCCTTTAACATGAAACACACAAGATTTGTAGGTGTCATGGCATGCAATAAATTTCCTCAAAATTTGACTTTTTCTTCCATCTTAAGTCACATCGGTGACACCATCCAACAATATGGCTAAAAGATCATAAAACATAGATGGCATAACAAGCCTCCTGTAACATTCACTTGCCCACCCTAATATGAAGGCCTCATTGGTTTCATGCCATGACACACCATTTACAAAGTTGCTCACCTCACAACCTAACATTGGACCAATTTTTTTTTTTTTTTTAACATTTGATATGTTGCCAATAAGCAAATTCCTTTGAGTTGGCAAGGACCATCACAAGTTGTTGTGAATGACTCAAGTGCTTAGTTGTATGAACAAACAATTTGTTTGTATGTGTCACAACTTGCATGTATCTTGTTAATATTTGGCACTTCTTCCATCTTAGGTCTCTTAGAGATTATGTACAGCCAATATACCTTTGAAGGATCAAGAGGCATGAGTGTCAAAATGAAACATCCTCCAATGACCATCCTCTCACCCTAAAGTTAAAGCACAATCAAATTCATATCATGATGTGCCATTTCCAAAATTGTTCACCTCCCTAACACTACCAAATTGATATTTTTTTGCAATTCATATGTTTTCGATATAGGGAAAACCATTTTGTGTTTGCAAAATCCATTAGACTTGTGTAGATGATACGTTTGTGACAATAGAACATCAAATTTAACACTTTTTTCACCTTAAATCTATTGAGAATTCATCCAACCAATGTAGGTCAAATGAATTGGGTGATGTAGGTGGTAAAACAAAGCCTCCTCTAGCATTCACTTGCCCATCATGACACAATGTCAATAAATTTCACATCATGAATCTCTAGTCTAAAAAATGCTTGACCCACACTAACAATGTCAATAAATTTCACATCATGAATCTCTACTCTAAAAGAATACTTGACCCACACTAACAATGTTCCATTGAAGTCAATTTACATCTTGTAACCCTAACTACTCAATTCTTCTTGAGTAAAAAGAGTATGTGGACATTTAAAGATCTCTAAGAGAGAAAAAAATGAGGTGTGAGTAAACATAATTTCACCTACAAAGTGGCCACTTTGGGCAAGTGTTTTGTATCTTGCAAACCCTCCTCCCATAGAGAAAACAACTTCGAGCACTACCGTTGAACTGCAAGCTACAAGCTGAGTTTATTCCTCCCATAAAGTTCTCATCTCCTAAAGTTGATTTCACATCTTGTGACCCCAACCCATCACACATGATAATCAATTTCACCTCATGACTCACTACTCGATGTCTGCAAAATTGCTCGATCGACACTAACACTAATCCATTAAAGTCAATTTCACATCTTGTGACCCCAACTACTCAATTCATACCCACAGAAAGAACATGGGTATTTAAAGATAATTAGAACTGAAAAGGTGAAATGTGAATAATGCATTTTCCTGCAAAATGGCCAATTTGTGCAAGCACCTTTTCCTCCTAATTTTTAAAACAAACCTTCATCCCATACACAAAGAAGATCCAAGATCCAAAGGGAGAAAGGGGTCAAGTAGGGCATTGTGCAGTCTTTCTGCGGGTCAAGTAGGCATTGTGTAGTCTGTCTGCTTGTTTGAGCTTTCGTGTGAAGAGTGTGATTGCTGATTTGTTGGTCCCAAAGGAAGAGGGGTTGCATGCTTGTTTGAACTTTTGTGTTTAGCAGTGTGGTCAGTGGTAATCTGTTGATTCCATAGACTATCTGAGTCTATAGACATTTGTTAAAAACCTTTATTCATTCATAGAGAAAACAACTTCAAGCACAACCGTCGGACTAGAGGGTATAAGACCAGCTTATTCCTCCAAGGAACATCTATACTAGTTCACCTCTCCGCCTTTAGGTTTGACATTAGATTTACTTGGATAAAATACAAATGCGTCGTGACAAAGTCCGAATGGACATGCTCAAGCACACCTCTTGACTTGGTAAATATTCCCATGACCGAGACCCTGATGGAGAACATTTACACTTCTCTGACCCTCGTCTGTCACGGTGTCCTCTTTGCCAAAAGAAAAAGACTATCAAATATGCAGTACGTTTTATATAACAGAGCTCAATTCATTTTGAAAACCGAGACGTGAGCATTTGATTTTATAACTCAACTCAATTCATTTGCGAACTTTTGTGACCTCTCTTTGGCGAACTGTCGTGACCTCTGTCCCTATGTTGAACAAACCCATCAAGTGTAATGCGACTCTACTTGGGATTTGCACCTAATATAATAATTAGAAAAAGACGACTCTACTAGCCAAGCAAACCTCTCTTGACATTATTAGAGAATCTTTAATATCATGCACCTCACCTGGATGTCCCCAAATTTAAAAAGAAAAATGCAATCAGTTATATTATGTTTAAGTGTTTCACAGGTTTGGTCTTGGTTGAAGATGTCAAGTGCCATCCCTGTGATACTGTAATTTGTAACTGTTCTTACTGACTCTCCTTTTTCCTCGACATATATCAGCTTAGTTGATATCAAAAGAAAAAAAAAGTGTGACGTCAAAATCAATTCTACCCTTCATATGCCAGAGCAGAAATATATACTGGGTGAATTAAAATATCATCAAATATACCAGCATTTCGTGTAAACAACCATTTCAGGTTAGATTAAAAATATTTGAACATTAGAAAGCAACTGCACATAAGATACTGATTGTAACTCCTCTGTGGTATTCTGCTATTACTATTCATTAACACAACAAAATAATTATTAACATAAATAAATTATTATAAATTATATATATATTATGTAGATCGCGCACACAAAGGACTTGAAACAAATTTAGTTTAGCCCAGATCGCACAAATAAAAGTGAAGGTACAAAGTTGCTATTAATTTCTGCTATACTTCAAAATAACATTTTCTTGTTCATGGCTATGAGGTTTTCGGATTATCATATCTCAACCTCAATAAAGGGCAAAAAAGTCCGGATTCACCAGCTTTTGCTCCATCTCTATCAAAATTTCTCAACAAACGACTCTCACAAATGTGTGCGGACCATGCGGTTTTCATGAATTTCTTTGAACAAAAAATGTCCCTGTGATCCAATACAAAACCAAGTCGAACCAACTTTTTTTCAGTCTTTAAAACTCTATATGCATATATATATATGTATATGTACTCTGGGTCTATATTCTCTTATTGAATTTTGATCTCGTGTTGAAAACTGAGGCCACAAGTTTCCAGAGAAGTTCTCTGCAGACCCTCTGCCTCTCACTCTCGCTCTCTCCGTGTGATTTGATTTCTCAAACACAATCCCCAAGGTAAATACAGTGAAGAAAAAAAAAACCCACCTCAACCCTCTCACTCTCTACAAGAATATATTCAGTGTGTATATATCTATGCAGCGGCCAAAGTACCCGTAGTGAATATATCCCTACCGGGATAGCAGCGCGACGACTTAGGTGACGCAGCGCGTTTCGTCGACATGGACACGCAGCGCTCCTTCTCGTCACTAGCGATTTGCTGGTATCTGCACTCCACGCTGCAGAAAGCCTTATCACCTCTGCACAACATGGCGAACACATAAACACGTTAGACATATATACATTGTATATATCGGATTAGCATTTTAAGACATTCATTTTGTATACTTTCCTCACAGAACCCGTATATCTAGCAAATTATGTTCTCGATTTAATCATGAAATTACAGCTGACACCCTCCGTAAACTCAAATAATATACTAATAAATGTGCAGATGATGTGGTCGATAATCAATGTGTAAATAACATGCTTTAAGACAAATTATGCCTCGATAATATTCAGGGTTAAAATTTAAATAAAAAAAAATGCACTAGCATTTTTTTTCCGCAGTGTATATATACACACACCTGTACATGTATATATCCTTTTCATGAAGCAGCTGTCGCTTGCAGAGATAACAAACACTGAGAAAATCTTCGGCAGGCAAATCTGGAGCATCTGCATACCAGCAACTGGAGGCCTCAAAAACCGCCGTTTGGCAACATTTGCTGCTCCTTGTATCGGCCTCTGCAGGATCATCAAAAATCTGCCGTATAATGGTTTTGGGGCCGTGGGACGTAATACACGTATAGCTCTCGGAATACTCCATCCCCGGCCGGTCCTCTTCCCGCTCTTCGCTAAAAGGTTTCGGGGATCCGATGGGAATGGGCTGGCTCGGCTTACTGCAGGGTTTCCGCGGACTACGGCACTCTGAATTCTTGGGAGACAAAACAGCGGTTTTCAATTCAGTGCTATGAAGAGCTGCAAGAATGCCAAGACCTACACCCTGATCAAACCCTCGGGGAGACTTGTGATGATTACTATTATAATCCAGCGGAGATGTAGGACTTCTGGTGCCACCCGATAAATCGCGAATGTCAGGGAGCGCTAATTTTTTAGAATTGAAGCCGATGAAAAGCCGTGGACTGTTAAAAAATGCTTTGGGTTTGCTCGCAGCAGACTGATGATGAAGACTCTCCGCGTTCTCCGACGACATCAGAGGGAAATTGCTTTGCCTTCTCTGAATGGGCCTCGAACGCTTACCCAGCATCCTACAGCCCAAATACCCCCTCAAACCTTCCCCAAAGGAAAAATCCTTCAAACCCCAACAAACATTTCTCCCAAGAACCCCCAAAAACTAAATCTTTAAAACAAATTTATTCCAGAAACCCTTAGTCAAGACCCCTCCCTGATAAATCCAGACGAACTAAAAACAATGGCAGAAACAAAAATGTTAGTGTATTGGCTATCAGATACTCGGAGCTTCAGAAGCTGCCTTGAAACTTCCAACTCCAGAGGATTGATTATTATATGTTGTAAGTCGTGTAGATCAAAGGAGCCTATCGATTGGGGATGGGTAATGGGTTCCAACGTCCTAGCTTCTAATTATAAGCTTTCCTGCAACAAACCCTGCCCAAATACTATATTTATTCTATATTTCTCTCGTTATCATCATTTTAGCTGACGTGTGCATCCCGTACAAAGCTATTTCCGCAGAATTGTCTCTCACACACCTCCCATTTAGTGTAATAATTGAACTGGACCAACACTTTAACCGCGGTCAGGACTTCAACCCTGACAAAACTGTCAGCTGCAAGGGTCCATGCCGACACCTGTCGTTTGGATTTTAGTTATCAACTAATAATTGGCTCGTTCATGAGGCTCGTGATCCCGACGCGTGTCGGTTTGGAAACCGATGTCTCAGGCTTGCAGACCGCATTTATCCTGGTAATTTTGTATTTTTGCCGGTTAGTGGGGAGTAAGTCTTAAAAAGGAAGGACAATATAATTTATAGGTTTACAGCTACAAGTCATTTTCGCGGGGCCCGCATACTTTATTTTGTAGGTCCCTCTTCCTTACACGTGTCGCAATCTGACCGTAATATTCTTTTGTCGTCAGTGCGCAGTGGGGGCAGTTGGGCCCGTCTTTCCAAAAGAATAATGGAGAGCCGTTACAAAACTATGGTTTACCATGGGCGCCCTAAGTATGTTTATTTATTTTTTATTTTACTTATTCATTTAAAACTCACGTACTTATATTCAGGCGGAAGATTTTTCTCGAGTCCGTGCTATACTGCAAATCATACTGCAAGCCGAGATGTTTCGGGAAAGATAAAGGAGTGGTTTAGAATAACAAAATTATGATTAATGATGGACGCCATAGTGTAAAATAAGGAAGGATATTTTCGCCTTGTTCTTTTTCATTTTTAAATTGATTGAGTTTTTTAACATTTAAAGTGAAAGTAAAAGTGATCTTCATAGGAAGAAGAGAGATTTATCTAATTTAATTATTTTTATTAAAAAATTATTGTTTTGATATATTATGTGGAAAAATGTTCTATTTTTATAAAGTTTTTAAAAAAATTTACAAATTAGATTTATAAAAACAGCAATTATAAGCTACACAAATGCAATCAACTTTAAAGATAAAACAAAACACTAAACAAAAAATCAAAAGAACAAAGTAGCAACCTCCTAAATAGACTTGAGGTTATGGAGGTTCGTAAATCGTAAGAGCATTCCATTCATCAAGAATAGGTTCAACTTTTCTTTTCACTCTTGAGATTCATCTTCTCATTATCCTTAGCAATCCTAATGTTTTTAATTGTATTTTAGCTTTGTGTTTATTTTCCTCTAGTTTTATCTTCCTTTTGTTTTATCTATGCAAAATAGCTATATTGATCGTTGAGCACTCTATTATTTATTTTGTTACACTCAGGATCCTAGCCATCATGTCCAACTACGTAATCTTGTTCTCAATTTTTTTTTTTCTTAGTTTCCTTTTTGGTGTCGTCTATTTTTCCCTTATTTTTATTATCCCTTATATTTTGTTTTCACTTTGTTGATCACTACTCTCTTGCATTTTGTTTTGTTGTTCACTATTCACCATCTAATAAGGCACTACGAGAGGGTCATATTTAGGGCTTGTCATGTCTCATACATTGACTTATTTTGACCATTGACTTATTTTGACCATGACTTATTTTGACCATTGACTTATTTTGACCATGACTTATTTTGATAATGTTTGACCATGACTTTATGAGATTTAATATACGAATTATGATACGTGAATGTTTTGATAAATGGGAATATAGAAACGAATAATTGTTTTCTTTCAAGAATTTTGAATGCATTATGTAAAATAGGAATGTTGATTAATTATTGTTTAAAAATTTATGTTTCTACAATGGTTACTAATACACTTTCATTTTTGCACGCCTGAGTGCATTTGAGTGGCAGGTGATCGAAGGCCAAGGAGATCGAAGGCCAAGAGTGTGATTGAGGAAAAGGAGGTTAGCTTCTCGACAGGGTAAAAGAGGAGAAACTCTCGATTACGCACACACCACTTAAATCATGTAGCTGCATTAGGTCATGTTCGTTTTTACAATGTGATTGCGTGAAAATGATTAGCATAGCGAGTTTGAAATATGGTTTAATTAAATTATGAAATAATATGGCCTATTCTATTTTATTATTTCTCATTATATATTTGAGCAACAAAAGGATAAATCTGTTTTTGTTAAAAGAAATGTATTTAAAAATAAAAACAAATTAAATAAAAGAATAAATATAATATAAATCTGTTTTGCATAAATGAAATTTTAAAATTGCATAAAAGGGGATATAAATAATTCTGTTTTGGGATATATGGTTAATTTTACCAAAAGAATGAAGAATGAACAGCCCGAGAGAGCATTGGGCTCTGGAAAATTCTATCTCAAAACCAACAATTCGCTGGGCATGTGGCAATCCTTGGAAACTGCTGTCATCTGGAAATTTTATGCATGATCCTCAAAAAAGAGGAAGAGGGCTTTAAGAAAGAAAAGAGAATTTTGGATTGAATCATATCGAAGAGCTCTGGGTCAGAGGTGAACAAGGTATTGTGGAACAACTGCATTGGAAGCAAATCATGCCAGGTTCTCTTCATTGCTATGCCTTCTTTTAATTTGACTGTAAAAACTGCAGTAGGACATGTTTTATCCCCTATTTAGAGTGCAAACATCTGTGAAATTTTTCCCAATTCATTTTGAAATTTGGGTATCAGCTTACTACTCTGTGTTGCAATTATAGAATACACATTCCTTCTTCAGAGTTAGGGTTTTCATTCTATGGAAAGTCTGCATTTTTCTCAAGTGCAATTACAATTATATGTCTCCATATCTGGTTTGTTTAAAAATTATGTCATCTAAATAAAAACCAAAAAGTCTTGAGATAAATCCGAATGCAGTTTATACTGGGCGAATGTCTTTCTTTTTTTCTTGAGTTTTGAAATTGCTAAGGGATTAATTCCCTTGACCACCCCATGGGAAGGTCGTGGACTGTGGGAGGCTCGCGCCCTCCACAGGCCGTGGCCTGTGGAGAGGGCGCGAGCCCCTCACAGCCCGCCCCCTCCCCATGGGAGGGGCAAGGGCTTTCCTAAGCCCTTTTGGTGGCTCAATGCCAGTAAGGAAACCATGTAAAATACCCTGTTCTGTGTGCACGGCCAGTGAATTCGTTGCACAGATTTGAAAACCAGAATTTCTTATTTCGAATTATACACAGCTGAACATGAATTTCTACACACACACACACACACACACATATATATATGTATACATATACAAATTGACTACACATACATACATATATATATACCTATATATATATATATACATATATAAATAGATACCCATGCATTATGAAGCAGGAAACTCATATCCAGAAAATAGTATGAACTCTGTTGATTTTGTGCCAAATACAAATTGAAACAGGAAACTCTTTTCCAGAAAAGCAGTATGAATTCTGTTGAATATATACAAATATCTCTGAATTGTTAAACTTGAAGCAAGGATAGAAATATCTTGAAAATCCATGCAACAGAAAGTAGTATGAATTCTGTTGAATATATATAAATATCTTTGAATTGTTAAATCTGAAGCAAGGACAGAATTGTCTTGAAAAGCCATGTATCAGAAAGTAGTATGAATTCTGTTGAATATATACAAATATCTCTGAATTGCTAAACCTGAAACAAGGACAGAAATGTTTTTGAGACACCATGTAAACTGGAAAGTACCTTGAATATGTTAAAAGGAATACAACATGAAATGTGAATGAAAGATTATCTTTCAAACCTCAGAATTTCTGAATAAATTGCATTGTATCAGTATATTATTTTTACTCTGTAACCTGTATTGAAATAGGGAATTAAAACTGTCAGTCAGCTTGAGCTTGGTAAGAATAGAAATGCATATTGAAAACAGAAAACACTGTTCTTACTATCAATTAGTGCACTGAAAATTATCAAGATATATATATATGTTCTTCTCAAAGGGACACTTACCAAAGAATAAATGACATCTTACAACTGAATTACAAAGAATGTTCTGAAAATTCACTTCTTTTAGAATTGATTGAATGATGGAAGCCTGTATGAAAATGTATTAAGTTTCTGTTAAGTATTTATTTTTACTTCACTATGGTAACTTCCGGGACAGGGTGCCGAAGGTGGGCAAACAGAGACGGTAGTATTACCTTTTCTAATTCTACCATTTACTTGTATTATTTTGCTTGGCCAAGCACTGTACCATTGAAATAGATGGATTGTTTATTTTAAAAGCCTAGAAATTTATTTGAGTCTCTGCCACCTCCTGTTGCAAGAAATGTGTTTATTTCATGTTAGAAATGCATATAGGCATCAGGCACGCACCGAGAGTTCCCTCCTGTTTTACCGTTTCGGGTTGCTAGGCTCCTTTATGCAGGGCCAGGGATTCCTTCGAGTTAGGAAGGGACCCGGGGAAGTCATGGACTTCGTGGTTGGGCGGAAAAGGCGCCTGAATCACATTCTTGGCCCCAGCTCGCAAGAAGACCAAGGTGTCACGGCGGTTGGTGGTTCCAAGATTATTTGCTATTGATGTACTTATGTATCATTCAGACTTGGCTTGTGAAGCCCATTGTATATGTATATGCATTTTGACATTCTTGTTGAAACTTGAAATGGAAGTATGTTTTGAAAGTATTTAATGTAACATTGATTTTGAGAGGTTAAAGTTTTATAACTTAGCATAGAAAAGATGTTCTATTAGAAGGATTGATTCCTCCAAGTGAGGTTGAATATATGTATATGAGAAAGTCATGAAATACTTATGTCTTGATACATTACATTGATGATATTATTTTATGAAATGCAATTTAAATTCTCTTTATTTCATTTGGAAGTGTTATGAGAAATGTTGACTTTTTGGAAACCTATTTATAATGGTTTGAATAAATTTAGAATACTCTTAATTTCTCTTTAATGCTGAGTTAAATGGTTTGAAAATACTCTTAATTTTTGAAGCTCTGAGAACCAACAAAACCGAGTTGTCTCCCTTGCTATCCTCTTGGCAAATACCTTTAACAAAATTAGAATTGTTTTTTGAAGACATATTGACACTAAAATTGTTATAAATAGGGTTAGTATCCTCTAGGTCACTACCTTTCTCTAATGGAGAGAGTGCCTCCTAAATTCTAATGTCCTTATTAATATCTTTTTAAAAAAAAAACTATTGCTAGTTCCTTGCATGTTGACAACTGCCAATCTAACTAACCTTCTTTTGTGGTTCTCCTCATTGTATTCCCTCTTTTTAGTCTTACTTTTGGCTATTTCTCCCTCATCCTCCATTTCCTTATTCTTCTTAGGTCGACCTCTCTTCTTAGGGTTTCCTTGGGTATGCTTGGGATTCATAGTTCTTTCCTCCTCCCTCTCATTATCATCTTTAGTATTTCTATCCTTCAAAGAAAAAGAAACCTCAAGGGATTTTTTAATGTTCAGGTTTGCATGGTTGGAAACAATTATAACCTCCTAATTGGTTCCCTTCCTCTTCTTGATTGACTAATAGGGAGCCTTTTGAGGGAGTTAAATAAATATTTTTTATAATATATTATTAATTATTTATTGTATTTTTAGAGTTTCTTAAATTTATATAATAAATTTTTTTAGATAATTTTAAATAATTATATACAACTTTTGATATAATTATAGCAATTATTTAAATGGGTGACGATAAATATATAACCAAGTGATAAAGAAAAATAAAATACTCACTTATAGAGAATAGTGAAATTAATGAAACAAGAAAAAAAAAGTAGCCAACATGTAAGGGAGAATAAATGTCTAAGAATGTTTATAATAAGTAGTCAAAAGTGGCTAAGACCCCAACCATTATATGTGTTGAGATTATAAGGGTGTTTAATGGCTTCAAATACTTCTCTAAATTTCATCTTCTAGTAATTGTCTTCTCTTACAAGGACCTTGGTGGAATCTAAGTATATACGATGTCGAGTCTTAACAACATGCTTGACTAGGGAATATTTCTAAACTAATTCAATTCTAATGTATGCATAATTATATTTGGCCCTAGTACTAGTGGATATATCAATTTCACCAATGTAAGGGGTACCATAAGAGCTCTAAAATTTTAGAGATATCAAAGTTGAGAAGTGGTTCTCTAAATCATTCAAGGTCTAAGTCTAAGTGTATTCTTAACATTTCTTTTGTAGTCAAAATGAAGTCTTGATGCCCTTTTTTCTTAAATTGTTGTTATCTTGTTGGAGATATTCTCCACATTTGGAAGAAATGCCATAAGTGATATATTGGAGACATTAGCTCTCTAGTGAGTATCATGACACCTCTTGTCGAGATTGAAAGCCTTAGAGATGTGTTTGTTTCTATACACATTTTTTTTAAACCTTAGTTAAAAGAGACATTTCTTGATCAATATGTTTGTACCCAAAAATCTCTAGTGACAAGAGTTTTTATCACATAGGGTGGCCATTTTTTACTTTTAATTAAATTATTTTATTTTATTAGATAAATGTCTTGATTGATATGTTCATACCCAAAAATATCTAGTGGAAAGATTTTTTATCACATAGGGTGATTCATGGACAAGCATAGCAATGTTTTTCAAGGCATTCCCCGAGATTGCCACCTAATTAAGGGTTCCAACACAATATTGAGCTTGGAATGAGTGCAAGGCTAGTGATAATCACTCCCTATCATCACCCTAGGATCCACAAGGAATAAATAGAAAATTAAATAAAGAATTTGTTGGATATGGATCACATCAAGTCAATTTTCAAGTCATTTGCCTCGATAATACTGCTAGTGAAGAAAAAGGATGGTACTAGGAGGATGTGTGTTAACTGTAGAGCATTAAATAAAAAAAAATTAAGAATAGATATCATATCCCTAGGATCAAAAAAATGATAAATGAGTTGCATGGAGCTATATACTTCTCAAAGATTAATTTGCACTTAAGGTACCATCAAATCAAAATGAGGGATGAAGATGTTTAGAAGATTTATTTCAAGTGTCACTATGGACACTTCAAGTTTCTAGTCATGCCCTTCAACTTAACTAATGCCTCAAAAACCTTTCAATCATACATGAACAAGGTATTTAGCAAGTAATTAAAAAAAATTGTCCTAGTTTTCTTTAATGAAATTCTGATATAAATTAAAACTTGGGAGGAGAACCTAAAGCATTTTGATGAAGTATTGAGCATATTAGCAACACTCATTCTTTTCCAAATAGTTAAAGTGTGATTTTGGGCTTAGGGAAATTATGTATTTAGGACATGTCATCATTGAACAAGGAGTCCAAAGTGGACCAATAGAAGATCCAACCCATTTAGGATTGGGCACCCCTAAAGAATGTATCACAATTAAGAGGATTCTTAGGAATATGCAACCACTATAAAAGGCTTGTAAAGGGTTTATCTTAGTTCATAATATCTCGCATACATCTGACTAAGAAGGGATCATTTAAGTGGATAGATCTTGTCGAAAATAATTTTATCTAACTAAAAAATTAATGTGTTCTTGTCCAATGCTTACATTATCCTGGATCTTTTACTTTATTTTTTGTTGGAATGCAATGTTTCTAGTGAGGGTATTGGAGCTATTTTGACATAGTAACAAAATCCCATTACTTTTGAAAGTAGGAAACTAACATAGGTAGAAAATAAGTTTTATTTGTATGATAAGGAGTGTTTTAACAATATTGCATGCCTTGGTGAAGTTTAGACAATAACTACTTGTGCTAAAATTTTGTGATTAACCACACCAATCTTAAGTACTTTCTCAATCAGAAATACTTAAACAATAAACAACAAAAGTGGATAAGCAATTTGTAGGCATATGATTTTGATATTAAATGTGGAGGGTAGGCATAATACATAGTTGTTAATGCATTATCTTGGAGACCATGCTATGTACCATTTCTAACATCTTTGCTAATTGGTTCACCACCATCATATCTAAATATTCTAAAAATGAATTTAATACTAAGCTACTGGATGGAAGAGTACAAGATGATGGGTTCAAAGTGGTAGGAGGCATAATTTTACATAGAGGATATATTTGATTTCAAAGTAAAAGATGAAGGAAAATATTTTAAGGACCATGCATGATACTCCTCTGGAAAGGCATCTAGGGTATTTTAATACATACAAAGAGATAAAAGAGATATTCTTCTAGAAAGGAATGAAAGGGGATGTGCTCAAGCATATTAAGAAATACTCATTTTTCTAGCATAATAAGGCAAAACAAGTCTATCATGTGTAGACCTAATTTTGTCATTACTCATTCCTGAGAAAAAATGGGAAAGTATATCTATGGACTTTATCACTATACTACCCAAGATAAATGGAAAAGACCACATTTTTGTGGTGGTGGATAGACTCACCAAGTATGTACATTTTTATGCCATATCTTCTTATTTCAAGGCTTACCAAATTGCTAATTTATTCTTCAACGAGGCTTTAAAATTACATGTGTTACCTAAGAGCATTGTTATTGATAAGAACAAAATATTTTTGAATCTTTTGGCAATAATTATTTCGTTTGGTGGGAATAGAGCTCACTCCTAGCATGAGTTATCATCCCTAGATGGATAAATTGAAATTATCAAAATATGGATTGGAAGTTACCTAAGAAATTATGTTTCTAACTAGCAAATAGCTTGGGTCAAGTGGCTATATTTGGGAAAAAATTGATATAACACATTCTATCATATGTCCATAGGCATGTCACCTTTCATTGCTTTGTATGGATATAATGCTCTAACCTTTGTGTATCTTGTAATCAAATAAAATAGGGTGGTTGAAGCAACATATATGATTAAGAAGAGGCATGAGGTATTGAAATCTCTTGATGACTATATTCAACATGCCCACAACCAACAAAATCTCCATGCAAGCCAAAGGTGTACTGAAATATTTTTTGAAGTTGGAACATGGTCTACACAAGGTTGCAACCCTATAGGAAATATTTATTGAATAAGAAAGGAGTAGAAAAGCTAAAACCCAAATTATATGGTCACTACAAGATTATAAGAAAGGTAGGAGAAGTAGCCAATGAGCTAGAGGTACTTGAGAACAATAGAATTCACAACATCTTCTATGTTTCTTACCTTAAAAAGACATTAGGATAGCATGTTGTATCATCCAAAGACTTACCAAAATCTATCATGAATACTTGAAAAAGGAAGCTAAGGAATACAGCCATTACTAAGTATTTTGTGAGGTGGAAGTATCTACCAATTGAAGATGCTACATGAGAAGGAGTTGACATCCTTAAGCGTCTAAATTTGAATTTCTTGAGGGAAAGGAATCTCAAGAAGGGGGGATTTTCATGCCCCTTTCTCATAAGATTTTAGATTAACTTTTAAGCTCATTTTCATTTCTGGTGGACTTGGGGAAAGTAACATCTATGGGAAATGTAAGTGTTCAAACTAGCTTCCTAGATTATGGGAGCCACGATTGTTATATAACAAATTGATAATTTTAAAATAAATAGTGTCTACCATGGATTGTGTGTAGATTTTTTTTGAAGGGAAGGAGGAATAATTTGAAATTTGTATATTTAATCAAGATAGGGATTGAGATACAACATGCTTGTTTATTTATTAATTTTACTCGAATAGATTTGATGCCTAGTTTGTTTATCATTAGAGATTGGAGGATAGAAACACCCTAATTTTTATAACTAGTTAGTAAACAAAACCCCTTGAACCAGTTATGAGAAATTCCACATAGGGATTGAATTTAAGCTTCACTAATTTTCTATTTGAGAATATCTTATATCACCTATTTGTCTAAGTTTAAGGTAACTTGCTTAGCACCTAGAGTTTTTAATTCTAATGTGGCTCCGATAACACCATTGGTTGTAGATTCATCATATATTTTAATTATAATGTTGTTGCTATTGTTCTTGAAATTTTGGTAAATTGAATTTTGATTTGTGTAATTTCTATTGCAATAAGAGTAATTAGTTATTGTGAGTTGTTGCATGTTGATTGTTCACTTTGCAAGAGTTTATAATTCATTTCTACATATTTTGTTAAGTATATTACATGTTGCATTAGATATGATTGGAATTAATATTTAGTCATTGGTGTTCTATGGAGATAAATCAATATAAAGAAGTTAGAGATTGTGGACCTTCAACCTAAATAATGTACCCTTAATCTTATAGGTGCATGGTGTTATGAGTAGTTGGCTTGTGGCTACCTTAACTCTTAACTAAGTTATATAGTCATTAATATAGTATTATATAGGTGTTTAAGTCATCTTAGGTGGCATCCAAAGCATAAATATGGTACATAGATGAGGTAAAGGTTAATTATTATCATCATATTGAGTATTGTGTTCTTATTGAAGATTGTTGGAGGTATCTCTCTTGAAGTAGGTTAAGAGGTTTCCCCCTCAAAGTGGCATATTATCATCAAGTATTTTTAGCATATTTTATATCATATTCTTTTATTTCACATGTTTTTTCATTACAAGTGGTATTAGAGCATGACCTTGGCACCATGAAGGCAAAAAATAATGTAATTTTTTTAAAATTTTAGAATTTATTTTTGGAAGTGTATATCTCTTTGATTTTGGTGATTTTTTAAAAAATTTAAAGGGTTTTTCAAGGCCATATTGAATTTGATACAATATGTATTTGAGGGAATTGGAGAAAAATTTAGGGAATTATTGTAAAATTAGGGTTTTTCACAAAATTTGCTCCCATGATAGAAAAATAGCAAAATTTTCCATAAATTTAGGAGTGTACAATCACAAGTTGATAAACTTATAATATTGATTTAGAGTTAATTGGAGTCATTTTTAATAAGTTATTTTTAAAATATGTTTTCTACCAAATTCATTCCCAAGGCTACAAATCAGTGAAATTTGTGATTATTTTTAGAAAGTGGTATCTAATCCTTATTAAGCTATAATATTTTTTTTAGATTGATTGGATTTGTTTAAGTTATTTACTACAAATTTAGGGTTTCCATTGAATTCATCCCCAAGACTAGAAATCAATGAAATTATTGGAGATTTTTTTGGGAAGTAAGATATAGGCTCTAGTAAGTTATAGTAAAAAAATAGATTTATTAGATTTTTTGTGTAAATTATTGCAAAATTATTTTGTTACATCATGGTGGGGGCTTCAACAAGATTCAAAAGAAGGAATATCGTCACTATTGGAAGGACTCCTTATGAAGATGTTTCATCAGTATAGTAGAGAGATACCATAACCTTGGGTGATTTAAGGGTAGATATTAACAAGATTAAGGATGAATCTTGACAAGGACGAATGCAAAGATACAAGATCTCAATATGATGATTGGATTAATAGTTTATAGTCAAGGTTCTAGAGATTCCCAATATGTGGATCTTCACAACAAGATTTGAGAAGAACACGAAGTAAAAGAGTAACGGTCTAAGAAGAATAAGAAGAAGCATCTAAAGGAGATGAAAAAGAAGCATAAGGAGTAGAAGATGATGATGAATATTTTATGCACAATCATCAATAGTTAATCAATATTGAGGACAATATTTACTTCTTTGAAGAGGGGGATTATTATTCCCTTAATCTTTTAGGTGCATAATGTTATGAGTAGTCATCTTTTGGCTACCTTAACTCTTAACTAAGTTATATAATCATTAATATAGTCTTATATAGGTAGTTAAGTCAAGTTGGGTGGCATCTAAAGTATAAATATGGTATATATAGGAGGTACATGTTAGTTATTATCATCATATATTGAGTATTGTGTTCTTATTGACAACTATTGGAGGTATCCCCCTTGAACAAGATTAGGAGGAAATTATTTATAACATATTTTGTATTATATTCTTCTACTATGCAAGTTATTTCATTAAAAGTGGTATCAAAGCATGATCTTAGTGCCATGAAGGAAAGAAACAAGGTAAAAAATGGTAATTTTGGAGGTCATTTTAGGAAGTACATACATCTTTGATGATTTTGCTTCATTTGGTTGAACATTAAACAAGGAGTTCAACAACAAATGAAGCAATCAAACCTTATTCTCTACTACTAGCACTACTAATGCTATATTTTACATGTCACATCCTCATGGATGATAAATTTCAATTGGGGAGGATCATTAACACCTACATCTATTTTTCCCAACATAGCTTTTACAAAATCCAAGAGTTGCATGATCCTTGAAATTAAATATAGAATATATAGTTGATTATTAGAAACATTCCCTCTTAACAAGGACCCCTAGGTTTCATACAATCAAAATGTTTAGTCACTACAAGGAAAGCACACCACTTGATAAAGACATTACCAATTCCAACCATCACTCCAACACTCAACTCCTACAACCAAACACAAACCTATAAAAAGCCTAAAACCATCATTAAAATAAGGAGTGAGCTCCATATCATATAAATAGGTTTCTAACCCAAGTTAAGGTTAGTGATACATGTTAAAACAAGAAAAGAATGTGATCACAAATTGAGTTATCCTTCATACAAAACCCAATTATCCACATCCTTATCAAATGATAGCCAAAATAATTCACTCAAATAAATACATATGATCAACATCCTAGTGTTCTTAATGCGGCCTAAGGAAAAACATGGCAATAGCTTAAGGTGGTTTAAAAACCAACAACTTATCCAATCCTAAACAATAAGTATTTAACTTGCTAAAAGGAATTAAGGGGGGCTCCTAATACACCTTATAAATAGCCAACACATTTTTTTTCAAGTTAGATTTCCTAAAGTAACGAAAAAACACTTCCTCAAATGAACTCTTAAGCTTTAAATCTTCCTCTAGTGAAGGAGTTGTCCTCACCCATCAACCCCTTATAGACAATAGAATGAAGTAAGGCCATCCACAAAATAATTGCACCTGTAATTCCACCTCATTATTAGTTAAACAACCAAGGAAGAGCAAGCTCTCATCAAAAAAGACATCACTATCATTTCTAATGATCAAGATAGCACTAATTAGCCTAAAATTAACCCTAGGGGCACCACTAAATTTAGTTTAGAAAAATATTTTGAGGGTCTCATCCAAGACACCTCCTTCCTTGTTAGCTACTTATCTAATTAATCATTCTTATTATTATATTTTTATTTTTTTTATAATTATATTATCCTTCTAATATGTTTTTTTCTATTGATTTTATTTTCAAACTTCCCCCTTCACTATCTTCTTCTTTTTAGCTTTCACACCTCATGGCATCTCTTGACACTTAGCATGCACTTTCCTATAATCTTGTTATCATTTGATTATGGCTCATGGATCATGGAATGTGATCTGATATGTCAATCCTAATTAAATTCATAGTATTTTTTAGATCTTACTCAAAATATGTATAGACAAATTAGTATGTTTTTATAAATAACTATATAATTCATTTTGCATCAATATTTCAAATCAAATTCAACAATATTTTTTTTATCATTCTTATGATGGATTGATCATTAAATGTGATCCAAAATGTTGATTAAAAAAATTACATAATTATTTCTAGAAACATACTAATCTGTCTAAATAAATTGTAAAACAATCACATCTAAAATAGTACGTATTTTTTAAAATATGACTAATAATATGTACCTAATAGAAAAAAAACATATAGTATATTTTACTAAATATTAGGATTAACTAATTTATTAAGCTAGAATTTAACTTCTCTTCTAATGTATTAAAGTTATAACTTTTGTTGAGTTTTATTATTAAAATAGAATTTAAGGTTATACTATGCTATTTAAATGGAATAATTCGCATGTTGGTTATATAGAAAAGTATTTATTATTTTGATATTCTATATTTTGGTTTTATTATTATAAAAATACTTAATGTTATACTCTCCTATTTAAGTAGTTTAGAATAATTCATATATTGGTTATATAGAAAATTAATTATCATGTTTATATTTTTTATTTGTGGAAGTAAAAAACAAGTTTTAAAAAATCTTCAGTTAGAGATATTTTCCAAATTCAAACAAGAATATGTGTGATATTAAAGTAATTGATCCTATAGAGAATATCATTATCCCTCTAAGTGAGATTGAAAGCTCTAGAAATGTATTTGTTCATGCACTTATTTAATTGAAATGAGATTTTTTGTTTAATATGTCCATCTTCACAAACCCAAAAATTGGTAGTGACAAGATTTTTAATCACAGTGTGACCATTTTTAAATTATAATCATTTTACTTTATTGTCATAGAATTTTGATTCAAATTTTCACTCTTAGATTATTATTTGGGATATGATATTTTAATTTTTTATAATTATATATATTCTTCTAATATATTTCCATTTCTATTGATTTTATTTCCAAGATCTGTCCTATACCGTATTCCTTATTTTTGACACTTAAATATATTTTTATATATTCTTGTTACCATGTTCTTATGTCTTGATAATGGATCATTTCAATAGTCAATGTTAACTAAATTCTCATATATATATATATATGTAAAAGTTGCTACTCCAACTAAAAATATATATCTTAATTTATTAAGTTCAAAAGTTCTAAATTTGAACATCTATATTTCAAAATATAATATAGATGAATTAATATGTATTTAGAAATAATTGTATTTTTTTTATCACATTTCAAAGTATATTTTAATTTATTTTTTCATCATAATAATAAATTAAGATCATTAAGTACAATATAAAGTATTAATGAAAAAATGTTAATGAGGTTTTAGAAGATAAATCTCAAAAAAAGAGAGAAGAAGCAAGATGGGTGGCTCCCTCAATTGGTTGGCACAAATTGAACTTTGACGGTGTTTCTAAAGGCAATCTTAGTAAATTAGGTGTTGAATTTATTGTTATAAATTCAGAAGGGGCTTTGGTTTGAGTAGCTTCAAAAAGCATCAAAGTAGGAACTAATAATGAAGCCAAATTGTAGCATGTATTCTTGGGTTGAAGATCTATAAGAATTTTGGCCACAAAAAAATAGAAATAGGAGACTCTTCTATTATCAACAATGTGATTAGAGCTAATTTCTCCCTTAGTTGAAAGATTAATAATCTCCTTGTGATGATGTCATCCCTACTACAAATGTTGGAAGAAAATATTGTCAATCACACTTATAGAGAGATAAACCTGGAATAATATTTACTTGCCAATTTGGCAATTGATGGCGAAGAAGAGTTGATAAAGGACACAAAGGTAGAAACATGGGGCATGTGTTGAAAATACTCCTTGAAGCCCCTGAAGGAAAGGTTATTATTAAGAAATGCAACCAATATTAAATCATAAAGACATCAAGTTTTTATCGTTTGCATCTCAATTTGAGAGTTGCATTCATTATTGTTAACTCCCTAAATATGTTAAATTAAGCTAGTGGGATCCAACACTCTCTTGAGCATCCATGGCAATGATGATTCCCTCAATTCCATTTGGTTTGAAGGAGATGGATTTCTATTTTGGTTTTTGTTAGTGTTTTAGAGTGAACACTCTAGTTAGACTGGTTTGTGAGATGCACCAAATGTCTTTCTTGGGAAAAAAATTAGAGCAAAGGTTGATATGCGTGTTTAAAATGTGTAATGGGTTTTTATTTATTGTTTAATGGATCTTAGGAGATGAATTCAGGAAGCCAAAGGGGTCAAAATTCTTGAAGTAGGCAATGGGGATTGCAGATACTAGAGTTATTGCTTGGTTCAATTCTCTCCTCAGAGAGTTCAGAGGAGGAAGTTGATGGTCAAGGTTCTTGATATATGTAAAATGTTTATTTTGTTTATAAGTTAGACTATTAGTATAAAATTAGTGGTCTTCAAGTCTATTTGTTGAAACTTCAAAAAAAATTGTATATGTTACTTGGTTTTTGTGACCCTAACTATTTTGACTTGGATATGTAAAAACTTACTTTAAATTTGGTTATAAAGATATACTATAATACATACATAGTAAAATTTAAAAATATGTAATATTATCTAGAATATTAGGAAGGCACAACCTAACTTCTAATGTATTATTTATAATTAATTTTTTTTATTAGAGTGGAACTTAAGGTTATACCTTCTATACATGATTTAGAAAAAAGTATATGTTAGTTAAATAATGAAAATTATATTTTTACTTTTTATATTTTATGGCCGATATCTTATAAAGCATAATGATTATTAATATTTCATGGATTTGTTAACATATTTTTTGGTTTATTGAAAATTTTGAATGGATCGGAACGAGTTTATTAAGGATCAATTTTGTGAAGTGTAAGGCTAACTAATACCAATGATTAGGCCAAGTTCAAATTCCTTGATATTTTTGACAAAATAGTTCTCCCTATTTGTGACAACTTAGTTGAAGAAGGCTTGTGAGATAAATGTATGCTTACTCAACATGTTATAATCCTCTTAAAATCTAGATTATATTATTCAAGTTGTATACATTAAGAAAAATTATAATTTTAAATTTTAAAAGAAATCAAGCTTCTCATGGCTATATTTTTAAGTAATCTAGATGTTCACTCTATGGAGCAAGCTTTAATATTAGCATTCATCGAATATTCAATTATTTAGGTAGTTAGGATTGTAGTTCAATTGGTTGAGCACAATTGATGAGGATGATAAAATATTTTTCTATCATCATACACTAATGTTCAAATACCTTAGATGTAAAATATAAGGGATGAGGTGAGGAACATGTCCTATACAGTTTTGGTGAAATAGACATCTCTAATCCTTAACTCTGAACTAAAAAATATTAACTCTTTTTTTGATGATCTAGGGTGTCCCTGCGATTCGTACAAACCTTATGAACCCCGAACTCTTGGAGGTCCATCCAACCTTGTCTTGGGTTGAGATTTGTGCGAAGTTGGGTTGGGTGGGGTGAGACTAGTCCCTAGAGACTACTGATCGAGCTTGAACAGGCCAAGCAAACCAAAAATCCAGACATCCAGAATTGATCTCGGGACCTATATAAGATGAACCCAAAGCCCACTCATACTCCCAATAAGAATAAATTTAAAAACCTCGAATAAAAAAAATCTCAAATAAAAAATAAATTAAAAAAAATATCACATAATTTCTTAAAATATAGATATACTTGACAACACTCAATCCTCCTTTCAATCTGAAGATTACTTTATAAAAAAAGCAATCATTACCAACCATCCAACCCAATCATAAAGTTAAACAAATCAAACAATACTCAACAATCCCCCCCTAAAAATCCCCATATTTGATAGCATTACATTAACAAATACTCACATATCTTTTCAATCTTATTTAACAAAATAAAAAATCATATAATAATAAAAAAATGACTCAACCATCCTTGTTTTTCCATTGGCCAACAGATTCAAAATTTAGTATACCATTATAAAAATACATTAGAAAACTAATAATAACTAACCATTGGCTGCCAAACAAAGGGTTGTTCTTATTAAAATAAAAAAATCAGACCCTATTGAAGATGTCACAAGGGTAGAGCCCATAAGGGTAGGGTCCCTAAGGGTGGGCCCCATAAATTATGTAGGTGATTCACAACCTTAGCAGTCACCATCATTGATAGAGACGTGGCAGCTTAGTCTTTCACAGCTCAATTTTTGTCCACTTCCATGGTTTCTTAAAGCTCTTACGTCTCACTCGTCATAAAGACAACCAACTATTAAAGTTGGTCCCATCCTTTGAGGGGGATAGAAATTGGACCACTATTGCTTTGTTCAATGTCCTGTGGGGCCCAAACCTTCATTTTCAATAATTATAATAATGCTAAAATTTTATTTTTTTATTGGTTAGGAGATTACAATAATTGTACCTTTGGCTCAGATGTCAAGATCTAATCTAGAGGGTAATCCTTGCGTCTAAACTACAAGTTCATGTTTTTGTTGCCTTGTGGCTTTGGGCTTTTATCACATACAAATTTGGATGGATATGAAACTCTCTTGATATTTTTTATTCCTATATTAGGTTTAATTCTTTTTGTTCAATTAAAATAATACATTGTTTCTTTGGATGAAGTTTAAAAGAGGATAAGGAGATAGAGATTAAAATTATGTGTTCTTGATTCCGTAGTTTTTGTGGGGTTATTTGTTGTTTTGTGATATATTTGAGAGGAGAAAAAATTATAACTTGTCCTTTTACTTTCTTATTCAACATTTGATTTTCATCTCATGGTAAGTATTTTGTCTTTATGCTTAATTTAACTTTTTGTATGTGTAAGTTAATTGTACTCTAGACTTAGTCTATTGTTGCTTAAATGTCACCCAAATTGAAAGGCTTGCGGGACCCTTTTAAAAACAAAAAATAGAAATGACACCTTTGTTGTATTCCCCCAAAATCCTCTTGAAATAATCATTATTATTAAAATGTCTTTTTCCCACTTGAAATATAGGAGAAAAATTCATACATTTCATTCCACTTTCTTGTTTGACGCTTATTTTTCGTCCCCTTGTACAAATGTATTCTCCTTGTGTTCATTTTACTTTTTTTTTGTAACCTTACCATACTCCTAAATTTAGTTTCTATTATGTTTAGCCTATCATTGCTTAGCACTACCCAAGTTGAAAAGGTAAGGGGGCCCTTCTAACACAAAAAATAGAAATGACACCTTTGTTGTATTCCCTCAAAATCCTCTTGAAATAGTCATTGTTATTGAATTTTTTTTTTCCCACTTGAAGTAGAGGAGAAAAATTCATACATTTCCTTCCACTTTCTTGTTTGATGCTTATTTTTCATCCTCTTACATAAATGCAGTGTCCTTATGCTCAATTTACCTTTTTCTTTACAACCTAACCATACTCCTAAATTTAGTCTCTATTGTGTTTAGCCTATCATTGCTTAACACCACCCAAGTTGAAAAGCTCAAGGCCCCGCACTAAAACAAGAAATGGAAATGACATGCCCTTTTGTATTGTCCCAAAATTCTTTTCGAATAGTGATTGCTATTAAAATGTATTTTTCCCACTTGAAGTAGTTTCATCTAGAGGAAAATAATCCATACCTTGTCCTTCTACTTTCTTGATTGACACTCAATTTTTGTCCTCTCATACAAATGTATTGTCCTTATGGTCAATTTATCTTGTGTTGTTAGTAAGCTAAGTGTACTCCCAAACTTTCTCTATTGTGTTTAGTTTATTGTTGCTTAACGCCATCCAAGTTGAAAATCTTGGGCCCCCATTTAAGACAAAAATTAGAAATGATACCTTTGTCATATTCCCCCCAAATCCTTTTCAAATAGTCATTATTATTAAAATGTCATTTTCCCACTTGAGCCTCCACACTTGCTCATTTGCAAGCTAAAAATTTAAAATTTTATGGGGCTACGACATAAGGAAAATAATAGTGTTGATAGTGTCAAAGAGGAGAGTAATTCTAAATATAACATACCCAGTTGGATGATAAAATAGCAACGTAAAGCTAATAACACAATTTAGAGCATACACACATATAAACACTGAATTTAAGAAAACCTTTCAAGGAAGAACCAACAAGAAACACACACCACTCTAATATATTATCTAAAGAGATAAAACTTATAAAACCATGTGAAAATAAAAATCCAAGAAGTTGCCATAGAAAAAGGAGAGAAAACTTATAAATCATACCACATAACATATCATACCAGCATCTCAAAGTGCTAAGTTATGTCAACTAGCATCTCCTTCACAACTCTAACTAAAAAGCCTTAACAACACCCAATTATTTAATCTCCAAGATCAAATAAAATATGTGTATCTAATATAACCATGTACATAAGCCTTTATAACCAAGGAATATTATACCTAAATCCATTACCTAACCAAGAATAATCTCAATAATGTCTCCTAAATCCTCATAAATGTCATCATAAATAAAACACAATAAACATGCCAAAAAATTCTCAAATAAACCCTCTAGAACTAGCAAGAATAGCTCAAGATCCATATCCATGAGAACATAAATAATATAAAACAATTCATCTAAAAATAGGATGGGAAAGACCTCTCAGATGATTATCCTCTATAGGTCTATCATGAACTCATGCCCATATCTAGGTGAAGGCTCCTCAAACTTCTTGATACCTCCAAAGAGTAACTATCTCAATAAGTGCCTATAAACCCAAGAGAAATATAGCCTCACCCAAGTCTCCAAGTATTTGTGAGTACCTTTAAATATTAATCCATTATAAGCTCCAAATTTAACACCACATTCTCACGCACCTTCCAAGCACATGACCAATGTACTTAATACCGAGAGAATTATCTAGATGACCATTAGATTTCCCACTACAAAATCATGAGCACATCATGATAATCATGATCTAAAATCTACTCCTAGGAGATCGCATGCTCTAATTAACATATCCTATCAAAATTTATAAATAATAAACTAATACCAACCAAAGAATCCAAGGCTCCTCCATGGCTAACCAAGGTGTCAACATCTCCAATCAAATAAATAATATCATCTCCAATCAATGGAACTTGAGATTTTAAAGACACATCATTACAACAAACATAATCTAAGAGCTCCTCCATGACACTAACAACCATTGTAGAAGATCATCCTTAACAAAGTGATGAATCCACATCACTACCAAAGATCCCACTAAACTATGATCATGACCTCTCCATGACATTGTGATAACCATCTCCTAAATGAAGATCACCCATGGTCCACACACATGTAATTGCAATATCTGTAGCTATAGGGAATTAAGAGAACCAATATTTGTAAGCCAATAAGATAAAACCACCACCAAAACACATTACCAAAAGCTCCCACTAAATAATGTAACCAAATTATCAATGACATCATGATAAGAATCATGATACAAATATTGATAAATAACTACTTAGATACTCTCATAATCCATTCTCTCATCTCAAATCAACATACTAATGTAAAACTAACCATAGACAAGGTCAACTAATCGAATCTACAACAACACTAAAAATAACTGTGGACATAGTCCACATCCGAGTCATCTTAGCAAAACCAAATGGGTTCCCATAAAACTACATAGATCATAGATCCTAAACCATTTCAATATGAAAAATTACCACCATGCCAATAAATCACAAAATAAGATATCCAAGAAGATAAACTATGGATCTCAAATTTTAAACACCAAATAAACTGTATGCTACATGATTTTCAAAACAAATCTAGAATGAAGTAACCATAGTCCATAAACCAAATAAGAATTTAGGAGATAATAATAACCTCCTAACACTAAAACACACCAATTTTAATCATGAATCAATCAATACTACAACCTTTCAATCACATACATGATCGTGTTGTGCCAATACTCAAATATTCATAAACATCCATGACACCATAATCATCATCATTATATACATAATTAGCATGAATTTAATCATCTCTCATTGAATCAAGACATTCAATCTCACAAATGTATGAACCATGTCCCCAAAATATAAGACAAAATATGTACCTATCTCCATGAAAGTCCAAAATCTAAAAATTCCTATAAACTTGTATCATGAAGCACTATATTTGATAATCATATAAAATATCATATTAGTCTCATGAAACATGCACTCCCACAAGTTTTTCCATCCAATTTGTTTGTATCCACACAATCATACCTTGAATCTAAGGCTCCTTTAAGTGCTAAAAAAGTATAATATCTTCTTTACTTATCCAAGTAAAAAAAAAAACCTAATTCATAATGTATTACTATACATATTCTCTACATCTCCTATTCAAAATAAAAATCTAATTTTATATGCAAAATTTATGAATTGTTAACTTTTCTAGAGAAATAATGGTTTCATGGCACTAAATTCTAATAAAAAACAAAATTTTATAACTAAACCTATACTATGATTTAGTTCTTGCAGAGAAAATTTTCACGATTATTAGAAGTGAAAATTTTGATACTATGGCTAAAAAGTTATGCTCTCTAGAAGAAAACTATTTCTTTAGGCTGTAAGGGGGGTCAAAGAGGTTGTTTGTATGGTTGAACCTATGAGTAACACAATGAGCAATGGATGGGTGGCTCTTTGGAGGTGACACATGGGTAGCTTTGGGTGATGGATTTTAAAATTACTTTAGTTTGTATATATATTTCAATTATTTTATGCCTGCCAGTGATAACTTTAAGAAACCCCCCTCAAGGAAATATATAAAATCCTAGCAAATTTGTCATTTTTTTGGAAAAAAATATTAATTTCTATTGGCGAATCTTTCCCTTTTTTTGAAAAAAATATTAATTTTACTGGCGATTTTTTACATCACTAAAGTTTTGTAGAAAGTCTAGGCGAATCTTGGAAAATAATAGAAAAATACATTAATTTTGATGGTGAATCCTTCTATCTAAAAAATAATAATTCTCATGGAAAAGTAGGGGCTCGAGGGTGGAAATGATAGATGGGTTGAAGGGGTAGACTCTATAATATTTAGTTGCCACCATTGATTTAAAATATAATCTAACAACCCTCATTGTATTCCACAAGGTAAAATATACCTACAATCTATAATGCTCATGGGGCCCGAAATTGCTTTTATTTCGAGCCCCATGAGCATTATAGATTGTAGGTACATTTTTCCTCGTGAAATAGAACGAGGGGCATTATATTATATTTTAAATAATGGAGGAAACTAAATATTGTAAATATGGCCCTAAAGCAACTAATAATTATGATATACTATTGGTGAATTAATTGATATTTCTATTATAAATTATAAAATTTAGGCAAATCTAGTATAATCATGTATCAAATATTGTGGTGAATTTTTGAGTTAAATTTTTTAATAAAATAAATTCCTTGGCAATTTAAATAAGACTAAAATTAAATTTTGTAAAAATGTGGCGATTCAAGTCCCATCACAACTCAAACTGTTAGCCAAATTTGGATTCCCAAATTTCAACTATTAGCCAATCGGTGAATATTAGCCACTAAAAAAATTACTAATGCCTGTTGAGGGTCTGGCTTTCTAGCATCACCTGATAGGGGATTGGAGAGTAGGGGTTAAGCCCTTGTTGACATGACAACCATTGATAAGGGTTTGCTAGTTGTTGATGAGATTGATGTTGGAGTGAAGAAGACACTAAGAGGGGGGGTGAATCAATGTCTTAGACAAATTTTAACTTTTTCCTTGAAATTTTTTTGAATAATTTATGCTCTTAACATTTCAATGATAAATACATTCATGAATTGAATGCAATCATTAAAGAACTAAAAGAAAAAATATTAAAGCAAACCAAATATCATCATAGTCTTGAAACATTATCACATCAAAGCAATAAGACCATAAGGCAAAGAATTTGACAAGTGGAAAACCCTCTAGGGGTAGAAAAACCACTCCAAAAATGATGTCTCACTGGCTTAATCTAAAAAAATTCTACTTACAATGCCTCACTAGAAATACTATCTCATTGATAGATTTCAAATGCCTCATTGGAAATACTATCTCACTGATATATTTCAAATGCCTCACTGGCTATAAAACAATGCCTCACTGGCAAAAATGGCCTCACTAACTAAAGAACCTCACTCGTTACACATTTTCCTCACCGGCATACACTTCATCATACATTTCTTAATAAAGAGTTCAACTACAGAGGATCACTTTGTTTCTCTACAAAACATTACAAAACTTTTACACTAATATAGTATATGTCCCAAAGATTCATAAGATGGAACTTTTAAAACATATAGTATACTAGGTATCTTTTACTGTTTTGTGCACAATCCTTTCAAAAACAGATCTCTACATTTTTCTCAAGATCTTTATAACATAACAATTACAAAGGATAAATATCACAAAAAAAAAACTCTTAATAGAGTATAAGATCAACAACTGTCGGCATTTCTTTGTAATCAACAACCTCGTGAATATGTTCAACATAACATAAATAGTGTGCATAGTTTCTGTACTGCACACCAATTGTCTTTAACTGCATACCCAACCAAGGGTTACAAAGTAACTAAAAAATAAACCCCAACAACCTCATAAAACTAGCACTTCATTATACAGGATGATTAAGAAACAAACTACAACCCTATGTCAAAAACATTATATCCAATGATTGACCATTTGTTAACAGGTAACCAACTTTAATGAATGCCATAACTAAAACTTATGTTTTGAAGCAAAACAAAGTGATTAAGAAACAATGTTACATGTATGTCGAAAAGATAACTTTCATGCTTACTCAAAAACTACATCCTTTTGCCTGAGTCTGAGTTGACTGAAACGTGAAACCATTTTCCAGCATTGTCTTGTCACAAACCCATCAAATCCATGATTTCCACAACAAACCCTAAGTTGCACCTCTTATAATGATTCCATAAGAATGAAATATGTCATTTACCAAGTGTATTCGAGAAGTCCGAGACACATGCCTTTTACCAAAGACAATTCAATATTATTCCTTAATAAAATATATGCCATCAACAATATACTTATCGATTTTGTCACCAAAGCAAGTATTGATACATGTTTGTTTTTATTTTTCAAAGTTAATTTCACCTTTTCAAGTGAATTTACCACCAAGATAAAAGTATTAAAAATATGTTTCAAAACAATGTTTGACAATGTGTTAAGGAACCGGTGATACCATGAAAAATACTTTAGGATTTATGAAGTCCATGACCACATTAAACCTCATAATGCCTAGTTGTTCGTAAGTATGTCTTTTGTAAAGACACTTTAAATTGTAATAATGTATTCAAAAATAATATTCCCTTAGAAATAAAAACCATGTATATGCACCATAAAATACTTTCACCATGCTTTGCTAATCACATATGTCATTGTAATAGTGATTGAAGAAGCCAACCAAGTGAAATGTCTATATTCCTATCAAATACCCATCAAGTGCCAGTTGTGTGTCTTTAACATCAAGGGCAACAACTGTGAGAGCCAACAATTGATATCCTTGTATCAACCTTTCAATAATCTAGTATGGTAGGTGTTGTCTATGTAGGTGTATGGGGGTTTGTGGACCCCCACCCTAATTCTTTTTTCTTAATTAAAATTTTTAATTAATTTTTATTGTGCAGGATTTTAAAAAAAATAATTTTATAAATCTACAAATAAATTGTATGACTATATGGTTGTATGATCTAGCAAGGGGTAGGGATTGTTTTTTCCTTGAGGCCTTAGTGTCCAAAAAAGGTAAATTTTTATGTCAATTTGTATACCTTGGGTCTCTTAGATTTGAATGAAAGGTCTATATTATCTCAATAGGTCATCTATGAAACTTTCCCCACAAAAACCTCTTACTAGACACCTAGAAAAATCCCCCTTTAGAAAATAATATTTAAAGCCTATATCTATGAAGATAATGAAAAATATGCAAGTCCCCAAACTCCAAATTTGTATATCACAACCTACACAAAATATATCATGACTTGAAATGTATGAAATCTCTACAGCATTGTCATGGCTTGAAATTTGTATTACATCTAGTCAAACAAGGGTTAAAACAAGACATGGATGTTTTGACCTCCCTCAACCACAACCATGGATTTGATACCACTTATTAGGAAAAAATACTAGGTTGATCAAACCATTTCCTACATAACTCCATGAGAGAAAAATATGCATACAAGCTTACAACATAATCATAATGCAAAAATAAAATACATACTACATAACTACACAAGATACACCTTGGGAAAAACTTGAAGAGGGAAAATCCTAGCCTCAAACAACATCCACATTCGTTGTATTATTCAATAATGAAAAACATCACAATACACTTACAAAGTCTCCATGGATACTTTTGGAATATAAAGATCCTTAAATACATCCTCCATGTGTCCAAGAATGTAACTACACATCCCATATCATGCTTCACATATACACTAAAAAAGAGAGATCAATACAAATGATAGCTCACTCAAGCTAGCCAAAATCAACCATTAAAGATGCACTTGCTTGTATAGATTCAAAGTCACACAAAACAATCATGTGCCTCAAAACCATGAGTACATAAAACCATTGACCTTGACATTTACATTTTGGTACTAAGTTTCTAAACATTAAATATTTTTCCCATGCATAATACAGACATAAAATATCTAACCAATCTTACATACAACTTTACAAGTGGAATAAAAAACATATTTAATGTGGCTAGACACATCACTTAAAGATGCACCACATATAAATATTCATTTTACATAATTAAATAATGTTTTCTTTTATAAGATGTACAACACTCTTTTCCCAACAAAAGTTGATTGAATATGTCGTGTAAAGTGGGGTACTTAAGAGAACTTCCAATAGAACATGTTTGATTTGAGCTCTTTGTTCCTTGCTAAGGTTTCTCAACTTCTTCAAATAATTTAGAATGATCTTTCATATCTCCTTTTAATTAATTTTTTATGTTGTAATAGAAAATTATTTTTTCTTTATAAATGTTTGAGTTAGGCCTTCATTTTGTTAGATTAGAAGATATCATGTTACATCCTCATTTTATACTTGTAAAATAGCCATATATTCAAATTTTAAACAATCTCAATTTATTTAAAAAAATGATATTCTATTAGGGATTCTTCAAAACCTAACCAATTTTTTTTCTATATATTTAATTATGTTCCAATCCATATAAAACTTCTTAATATGTAATTTTTAATATTTCTTAAAAAGAAGCATTAGAGATTGAAATGCACACCTAACTTCATCCCTTTCTTAATATCCTATCTATGTCTTGAGTTTAACATTATTCTATATGTAGTTTTTTTTTTTATTGAATCAAATCAAAAAATATTACAAGGAAAGAGGGAAGTCAATAAATTGTTAACAATACAACAAAAATCAATTGTCAAAACAACAATACAATATCTCAAAGAGCGGAACCTTTATATGACAACAAGAAGAATACTATTAGTCTTGAGCCCATAGGAATGATCAATACTTACAATCAACTTTATCTCTTATTCTATTATAGAATGAATAATGCATTTTTATTATAAGTTTATTTATAATGGTTTTTAAGTTTTACATTTAATTGTAAATTAAAATGTTTTTAACTTTTGTAAGATGGTTTTATATATAAAAGTGAATCATAATTTATTGAGATGTTAAGACTCAATAATTTATTATAAAATTTGAGAATATAATATAAATAAAAATATATATTATAAATTTTTATGAAGATTTTATATATGAAGGTGAATTAAAATTTAGTAGAATTATAAAAATAAAATTATATATCTTATCTGTTAATTTAAATTTAAATGTTTTTGTATTTAATTTTAGTAATAGTTATAAATATAGTGTTATAATATTTATTTTATCTTCTTTTGTTTATAAGATGATTTTTATTCTAAATTTATCAACTAATCAATTACTATTAGTTCTCATTGGTTCATCGAATATAATTTTTTCTTCACCTTAGATTAGAATGTAGATGTAATTTTATTTCTAAGATAGATCTATACCACAATCTTATCCTCATATTTGAAATTCAAAATTTATCACTCTTGAGGATGACCCTTTTTGGGATTTAAGCATTAGCTTTCAACTTGCACACCAAAACACTTCAAATTGGACATCTAAGATCTTACATTTAAAGAGAGTCATAAATCATTAGAAATTTTTATTAAGACATCATTACAATGTATTATCTAGAACACTATTCTAATCATTACATCAACATCTTAGGCACTTGTATGATTTATTAGTGTTTCTTTTGTTATAATACATTAGCAAAAATGCTCAACTTGTTATTAAGGAAGTTCTAAGTCTTCTCTTTGAACATATGGGTTTGCATAAGGTACTTTTTAGTAACGTTATATTTTTAGATACAAAAAAAATTGTAAGTGAATAGGCATCAAAGAATAGAAAAACAAAGGACAAAATTATACAAAGATAAAGAATCTCAAGACTAATATACAAGCACAAACTTATCCTTGTGCATTACAAAATTATAGTGTAGAAGTATCATAATGTTAGACACACAAGACAATTGAGAGGGGGGTGAATTAGTTGTACATTCAAACATTCAAACCCTCACTAATATTCAAACCATTATTAAGCATTAACATGAATGTAAACAAGTAAAACATATACACATCAACACATCAATAACCATACAAAATAGAACACTTGATTTATGTGGAAAACTCTACTCAGGGAAAAACCACGATGATGATTAACTCACATATATATGAATAACAATATCGAATACAAAAGGCTCGCTACTAGAAGGGCTCACTGCCCAAAAGAAAAGAATGGCTCACTACCCAAAGAACTCATTGCTCGAAATAGAATAGAATAGAAGAAGCTTGTTACAAGGAGGTTCACTACCTCAGAGCAACAAGAAGATCCACCACAACAACTCTACACCATCTGCAACCTTTGGCTCATTGCCTCCAACAACTTTAGGTTCACAAAAATATAGACACCTTTTGTTCACTACATTTAGTAGCCTTAGGTGTTTAAGCTCGCACTCAGATTACCACACTTGATCACATTCGCATCTCACTTCCCATCTTCAGCATCTCCAACAATTAATCTTGAATATATATCAACTATGACCTCAAAAAACTTTTCTAGGTCGGCCTTAATGATATTTATGCACCTCAATGGTGTAACCAACAAATAGGTTGGCACCAAACACTTCTACTGTAGAAATAAGTGAAGGAATACCACACTAAGGGTTAACCAAGACCGAAATATACACCAACATGCTTCACCACACTTCCACAAACCATGAAGCACATCTGCAAGTAACACTAACATGCCGGGTCAGACAAACCTACATTAGCATTACCAAATAATCAACTCATTCTTCACCTAGTCCAAAAACACCCTATGAATCATGAAGCAACATCACACAACATCCACACAACATCCTAGAATATTCCAACACCATAAAAAAAAATTAGCAACACTACCACAACTACCTAAAATTGAGAATACTTAACATCTTTTGAAACCGACCACACTCTTATGCAGACATCCAACTCTCTAACAAACTTTGTGGAAAAATTGAACACACAAAAATCCAAGGGAAGGTAGATACATAAAATATTAGCACGTTCCCAAATCTACAAGACAAGAAACCTCAACGCAAAGAAATGTGGAGCAATTCCATTTCTCCCAAACAACCTTCTTCATAGGGAACACACTGTCAGAGACATCTTCCACTACTACATGATCCAGAACTTGAAACTATGGATATAACACCTCTAAACATCTCTGGTCATCTCATCCAAACTACACAAGAACATCTTCAACCATGAAGAAATACAAAGCACAATGCATAAAAAAACTCTGCCACCTTGTACACTCTCTTATTCAAATTTTCTCAAAAGCACTTGGAAACCAAGTGAACTAGATACATAAAAAGCATCACAAACACCTTCTCAACAACACCACACTAGAGATTGCAACAATCTCCTCATATACAATACCAAAAATCTCCCCATCTACAACACCTGCTCAACACCACACTAGAGGTTGGCATAGGTTGACATCAATGTCAACACTAAGGACAACATAGTGCAACAATCTACCTATTGACATTAATAAAAACATTGTAACAATCTCTCCCTTTGTCATCGATGGAAACACTAGCTCTGAAAACCATCAACAACAAGAGAAACCCTGCGATGGCAACACCGGCTCACAAAATCAATCCTACATCAAGCAACACTTCCCTTACTTGGACATTTCTTACAATTAAAACTTTTTTTTTTCTCTGATTTCTTCTTCAGACTTCACTCTCCCCCTATTTTTCATATTGCACTCTCTCCATTTTTTTAATACTTTTCTCTCCCCCTTTGACATCAATGGCAAAGTGCAATACCTACAAACTACTTTCTCTCCACTACTCTCTCTCCACTACTCTCTCTTCACTACTCTCTCTCCCTTAGGGGTACAAGATATGCTCCCCTTGATTGCACCAACCAAATACACCACTACCTACTCCCCCTGAGAGATAGCCTTCATCAATCTAGGACCAAGAATGCATCTTCAATAGCTCTCCTCAATAGATGCACCAACTCATGCATCTAGTTGAAAGGAGGGGTAATAACCCCTATCTTCTACCTAAGATACTCAAATTTATCTTTTGGAACAACCTTTGTGAAAATATCTACTACTTGATCCTGTAGGAACATACTTCAACTTCACTTCATTCTCTGCAACTTTCTCTCTTAGAAAGTGATACCAGATAGAGATATACTTTTTCCTTGAATGCATTACCATTTTTTTTTGAAATATTTATAAAACTTGTATTATCACACAAGATAGGAATAGGTTCATCATATGACACTTTGATATCCTTCAATGTTTGCTTCATCCACAACACTTGTGTGCAACAAGATATTGTTGTAATATATTCTACCTCTATAGTAGATAATGATATTGAATCCTACTTCTTACTCAACCGAGAAACCAATCTGCTTCCAAGAAAGAAAGCACCTCCACTTGTACTTCTTTTATCATTTGTACAACTTTCCCAATTTTCATCTATGTAAGCACTCAAAGAGAAATCAATCTCCCTAGGATACCATATACCAAAGTATGAAGTGCCTTTCAAGTATCTGAATATCATTTTGACTGCTACCACATGTGATTCTCTAGGATCTTCTTGAAATCTTTCCACAAGACACACTACATGCATGATATCTAGTCTATTAGCAGTTAGATATAGAAATCCACCGATCATGGATTTGTACTTGCTCTGATCTTTCTTAGGAGATTCATCATTTTTTCTCAACTTACAACCAGTAACCATGGGAGTACATACTAGTTTAGAGTCCTCCATTCCAAACTTCTTTAACATTTCCTTAACATAATTTGATTGTGAGATGAATATACCTTTTATCAAATTGACTGATTTGTAGCCTAAAGAAGAAATTCATTTCCCCAAACATTGACATTTCAAACTCATTTTGCATTTCCTCCAAATATTATGTCATCAACATACACAACCATGATCAGGATTTGATCTCTCTCATCCTTGAAGTAAAGATTGCTATTTGCAGTAACCTTTTTGAATCCCTGCTGCAATAAGTACTTATCCAATCTTGCATACCAAGCTCTAGGAGCCTGTTTGAGTCCATATAAAGCTTTCTTCAACCTACAAACCATATCAATTTTTTTTTATAACTAGAAACCTTTTGGTTGTTTAATGTATAATTCTTCTTCTAACTCACCATTCAAGAATGCAAACTTGACATCCATCTGATACACCTTGAAGTCTTTATGTGCTGCAAAATCCAAAAACATCCTAGTGGCTTCCATTCTTGCCACCAAAGAAAAAATCTCTTCAAAATCTATTCCTTCCACTTGTGAGTAGCCCTGACAAACAAGTCTAGCCTTATTTCAGATGAATTCTCCATTCTCATTCAATTTGTTCTTGAACACCCATTTAGTTCCTATCACATTCTTGTTTGCTAGTCTTGGGACTAGTTCCCATGTCTGATTCTTCTCAATTTTCCTAAATTCTTCTTCCATATCCTTGATCCAACTTTCATCCTTGCATGCTTCAATTACTATTTTACGTTCTACCTCATAAATTAAAAATAAAATTACTTATTCCTTTGTCATAGCATCTCTTCTTCTTCTCAACACACCTTTACTCTTATATCCAATGATTTGATCTTCAAAATGATTCTTCTGCACATACTTAGGAGTCTTAGGATTCCTTTTCAGAGCTTCTTCTTCTTCTATCATTATCTCTTTCTCTTTTTCTTCTTCTTCTTCTTCTTCCGTACAAGGGGACCCATTAAATTCATATCCTTCTATCAGCATCAAGTTCAAATGAGATTATTCATCCACTTTGAAACTTACACTTTCAACTATTTTATTTAGCCTTTTGTTATAGCATCTATATTCCTTTCTCTTTGTAGAATATCCAAGGAAGATACCTTCATCTGATCTTGCATCAAACTTTCCTAAGTTTTCTTCATCTCTTGTAATATAACATTTTCTTCCAAACACTCTGAAATATTTCACAGTAGGAGGTTTTCCATCCCATAGTTCATAGGGAGTCTTTGAATTTTCCACTCTTGCTTGTCCTATGTTAAGAATGTATACTAAAATATGAATTGCTTCTTTCCAATAGACTTCTGGTAGATTTTTCTTCCTTCATCACCGTTCTTGCTTCTTCTTGAACTATCCTGTTCTTCCTTTCCACAACTCCATTTTGTTGAGGAGTCCTAGGAGCTGATAAATGTCTCTTTATTCCATGATTTTCACAAAATTTGTTAAAATCATTGGAGGTGAACTCACCACCTCTATCAGACCTCAAACATTTGATTCTCAAACATAGACTTAAATGCTTTAAACTTATCTAGAGCTTCTAATTTTTGTTTGAGAAAGGTTACCCAAGTCCTTCTAGAGTATTGATCTACCAACAATATAAAATACTTGTCACCTTGAGAGATTCTTGTTTTGGTAGGTCCACATAGGTCTATATGCATCAACTCTAGAGGTCATGTGGTAGAGTATTCCTTAATTTTGAACCTCTTCTTTGTCTGCTTTCCAAACTAACACTCCTTGCAAATTGCATTGATAGGCTTTGTAATCTTTAACAAATATCTCATAGCTTGAGTAGAGTTGATCTTCACTAGGATATCAAAATTGATGTGATGAGAAAGAATAGGGTGTATGAGCTCTACTAGGATTTTCTTGTGTTTGCAGTGTCTGGTGTCATATTGTGCTTATTACACAGGAAATTCCTCTTTTATTGTGTGTACGCCACATTTATTGTGTGTTTTTTTTAAAATATGCCTTCAACCAGTTCTAACCCAACAGTTCATGCTGGTGTTAGCAGTTCGACGAATCTACTCAATGGCTCCTCCTCTAAACAAATGGCCACAAAAATTGTTTTGAAAGTCTTTCACGAGGTAAGTGTCCTGACCCCCTAGATGATGTGGTTTTTCCTTTACCAGATTTTGATTTTGCTTTTCAATGGCTTGAACAACACACCCTTGTTGGGTATTTTGTTGGGAGGACTCCCCCTGAAAGTGTGCTTAAGGAATGGGTCAACAAGGCCTGGGTCCCTCATGGGGTCCGCCTTGATATGTCCCAAAATTTAACCAAGTGTTTCTTTTTGTTCTGCTTTGAGGAGGTCAATCATGTCTAGGCTATCCTAGCCCATGGTCCCTGATATGCTAGGTCTTCTTTGTTGGTTTTCCAGGCATGGACCCAAGACTTTGCTCTCTCGGATGAAACCAAGTTGCGGGTCCCGATCTAGATTGAGTTTCCTGGTTTACCTTTGTCGTGCATGCCTTTTTTGAATCATATTGTGTCCTCTCTGGGGAGGGTTATTTGCATTGACCTAGATAAGTTTTTTTAGGCATGACCCTAGAAACGGGTTTGTGTTGAAGTGGACCTTTCCAAAGTTTTGAAAGACTCCATTAACATTCAAATTGGAGCTCTCCAGCACACCTAGAAGGTCACTTATTTTAATCTGCCTAACACGTGTTATAGGTGTCAATCCACAAACCACAAGATCAAGGAATTCCCTTTGGTAGTTCCTCGTACACCTCCACCATGAGATACTGAAAAGCCTTGTCAGGAGGATACGCCTACTACCAAACCTGAGGAAAAATGGACCATAGTTTAAAACCAGAAAAATAAGTCCACTGGTTCTGGGTCGGCTTCCAAGGCCTTTAAACCTACGAGGAGCATTTCAAACCCTTCTGTGAAGGGGAAGGAAGCCCCAACCAAGGTTGATAATGTTATGTTGCAGCCTAGACCAAAGGAAACGCCTTAGCCTACAGCCGTTATGATAGTGCAGCCGAATGTTTCTCCTCCTGTTACAGGAGCTCAAAGGCGGTCACACAGTCCTTCTCCACCATTGGAGGAAGGTGAATATGTGCAAGAAAAGTGGAGGTATTCTTCTCCTTCTATTCAGATTGGGTCAGTTCTGCCAGAGTTCCTGCAAAATCACTTCTCTTCTTTGAATGACGAGGAGCCGAGCTCAGACAATATGGAGGAGTTTCACTCATGAATTTCCTCTCATGGAATGTTCGAGGTTTGACAAACCTCTCCAGAAAGTATTCTGTTAGGGATACTTTGAGTAAATATTTTGGTATTGAAGTGTTTTGTCTCCAGGAGGTCAATTTTTTTAGTTTTTTGCTTGCTTTGGCTTGTCGCTCTATTTGGCTAGCCAGTAAAATGTTTTGTACTGCTCATGAAGCTAGGCATGGTGGAGCTATCACCCTTTTATCCCCACAATGGCACTCTTATGTGGTCAACCATGGGTCTGACCCCACTCATTGGCTCGTCTAGATCCTTCTCAACATTGATAATCATTCCTTTGGGATTATTAATGTTTATGCTTCTAATGATGTTGTGGAACACTCCTTACTTTGGCATTGGATTGTTGATTCATTGCCAGTTGCTACTTGGTTATTGTGTGGGGATTTCAATATGGTTGAGATGGCCTATGAAAAAGATGGCACCTTGCCATTCAAATGGGCTGCTGGTGAAAGGGAGGAGTGGTTTTACATGCACAATAAATTGGGGCTTTTTGATCCCAATATTGGTCGCTGCCATTCTCATTCTCTTTGGCACACTTGGTGTAATTTAAGAGCTGGCTCTGATAGGATATTTAAGTGTCTTGATTGTGCCATGATTTTGGCTCAATCTTTTTTCTCTTTTGATAGTTCTTCTCTCTTAGTTAAGCCATTAGTGGATGTGACATTGTCTAATCATTTCCCCCTTTTTTTTTTTACATTGAATGGGAGACTAGACAACCTCACACGTGTAAAACTCAATTTTTTTAACACATCTTTGCTTTTCCATTAGCCCACTCTGGCCCACATTCACAAAGTATGGAATTTGGAGTGCATTCCAGCTCATCATACAGGCTGTATTACTTGGTGGAATGATGCTATCACTCACATGACTAGATTTCTACACATTTATGGGTGTCAGCTAGCTATCTTTCACCGATGATCTTATGAGGCTACCACTGCTGACCTGCATTCAACGACCGAGGTGTTGGCAGCCAACCCTTTTTCCCCATCATTACAAGTCAGGATGGCAGGATTATGACACAAAAAGCAAGTTGTAGATAACTATGCTGCCAAAGGTGCTCAAATCAAAGCGAGGTTACACTGGTTAAAAATTGGCGACCATGCCTCTAAGGATTTTTTTTCTGGTCTTGTGTGCCAGACACTCATCTCCAAGAATTAAAAAAATTAAAGATGGAATTCAAGTGCTCTCTGAGCTTCCTGAAATTTTCTAGTCCTTTGTTCGACATTATGAGCAAGTCTTCACTACATAGGAATCCATGCCTATGTGACAACAAGCCCTCCAAGATTGCCTTGTTGCTGTGTCAAATAGGCTCTCCTCATCCTAGAGAAATTTTTGTGATCAATTGTTAACAATTGACAATCTTAAGGAAGCTATTCATTCCATGGCTGATGACAAAGCCTCAGGGGGTGATGGCTTCCATTGTGAGTTTTACAAGGCCCTTTGGGACTGTGTTGGGCATGACTTGTACAATGTTTATTTAGAATCCTTTCATGCTAAATCTCTAGGTAATCTAATAAACAAAGGAAATATTAAATTCATACCTAAGCCTGGAGATCCCAAGGATATTTGTAGCTAGAGGCCTATCACACTTCTCAATGTCTCCTACAAAATCATTGCTAAAGCTTTGGCTATGAAGATCCGCCATCTTTTACCTCAAATTGTGCATCTAGAGCAGACTGGGTTTATCAAATCCAGGTTTATTCTGGACAATATTATTGTTGTTTGGGAAGGCATAGAGTGGGCCAGGCGCTCAAATCAGAAAGCTCTTTTCATTAAAATTGATTTTTCCAAGGCTTATGACTGCATTGAATGGCCTTTTATTCTTTCCATGTTACATGCCTTGGGGTTTGGGCCTAATTTTATTTAGGTTGTTCAAATGCTTTTTGTAGATGCCTCTACTTGTATCACCATTAATGGCCACCAGTCTCTTGCCTTTGGGATTTTTTGTTCTATTCGGCAAGGATGCCCGCTTGCTCCCTCTCTTTATGTGCTTACTGCTGAAGGGTTTGGTTGCCTCTCGGCCAATGTAGTTTCTCAATAGCATGTCAAAGGCATCTCGCTGCCCAATTATGAAGCCTAGCTAGTTAATGGCCATTTTGTTGATTACCTTTCCTCACTCTCCTAGAGGAGGAAGACAATATCAAGGCAGCCCTGGAATGTCGCAATAAATTTTTCCTTGCGTCTAGTTTTTCCTTTCAGTGGCACAAAACCTTGTGCTATTGACAATCTGTGTTACCCATCCCTCCCTAGTTTCAACAATACAGTTGGAAGTGGATTGGGCCAGGAGAATTTTTTTGGTTCTTGGACATTCCCTTTGTTTTTCAAGCCTCTCCGGCTGAGTTGTGGCAAATTGTTCTCACCAGAGTTGAGGAAAAGCTCACATATTGGATCACTAAGCCCCTCTCTCTGGCGGGGAAATTTCAGGTGTGCTCCAAAATTTTGGCAGCTATCCATGTTTATTATTCTTCTTGTTGGGCTCCTTCAAAAGCGGCTTATAACAAGCTCAAAAAGTTGCTCAGGGACTTTCTTTGGGCTTCTACCGAGTCCCATAGAGGGTTTCACCATGTTGCTTGGGAATTTTGTTGCCTTCCTACAGATTCTAAAGGTCTTGGGCTGCTCTTCACTCAACGACAAGGGACTGCCTTATGTGTAAAATGGATAATTTATGCCCTTATTGGAGATGAGCCTTGGAAAATTCTCCTCAGGCATTGTATTCAGTCAGGATTTCCTATTCACAAACTCACCTGGAAGGGAATTGGTTTTCAAACCCTTTTGGTCATGAAGGAACCAATTTAGACTATGGGGAATTTTGTGGCCAAAATCATTTGGAGAGCCTAGGAGGCTATTAAGCCCTGGCTCCACTGGATTAGCTCTAGATTGCGTGATGGGATTTCACTCAATTAATAGAATGTTTAGTGGTCCCCTCTGTTTGTTAGCAATGGCTAGCCTCTAGCTAAATCACCTTGGCTTAAGGTGCTTAGATTCCACAAGAAAGGCATTCAAACTTTACAACAGATATTGCACAGACCCACAATGTGCATCATGCCATGGGAAGATTTTTGTGCCCTTTACATACTTCAAAACTAGGATTGTGCTACTTATGATGGTCTGGTGAATGTTATTCCTGTAGAAATGATTCATAAGGTGGGAATTCATGGGACCAAGCCCTGGTGGAAGGACTAGAAGTGGTACCCAGATACCCCTTTTAGAAGCTACAAGCCTAGGCTTGGTTATAGGTGGCTTTCACCGCACTTTTCTATGATTGAAAGTCTGAACCAGAGGTAGCTTCTTCAATCTTTCACTCATGTCTAGTGAAAAAGATTCTCTGCCACTTGGTTTGCAAGTGTTGATCCGAAGCTTTCCCTCTTTGCTTGGTGTATTCTTTCCCAAGGCTTTCCTGTGGGTTCTCAGCTTGTTCACCTAGGGGTCCAGGACCCTCGTTGCCCTTTTTGTGGGAAAGCTGAGTCTTTTAACCATCTCTTTTGGTTTTGCACTAGAGCTCAACAATTTTGGAATTAGATTCATGACTTTTTTGGGCCCTTTCGAACATAGCCTTTTTCCTGGCATATGATTCTGTTGGGTGGCTCGCCCAGACTTCCTGCTAAGTATACCCAACTTTGACACACTTTCAAGGTGGAAGTCCTCTTCACTATCTGGAAAGAAAGAAATGATTGTGTATTTTCTCATACTTAAATGGATAAAAATGTTTCTTTGTATTCTAAAGCTATTATTTGTTCTAATGTGCTCTTATAGATTCAAGTGCAAGCAAAAAAAGTTACACTTGAGGTGGCTTACCTGTAGGTGCTTTTGGATCATTGGGGAAATGCCCTATGTATTGTTGCTCAGGTGCTTGCTTCGCCCACCTCCTCTTGCGGCTAGTTGCCTTCTTGGGGCCGGCAGTGGAGTGGCTCTACATGCCCCTACTCTTAGCCTCCTCTTCGGCATGGTTCTTGCCCTCCTAGGTGGACCCACTCTCCTCCTTCACGGGTTGGCCAGGGTGGCCCTCTGGGGGAGTTGCGGGGAGAAACAGTGGTAGTTCTGGGTGGCCCTTTGATGACGCTCCTGCTTCTGGCTTTGGTTGGCGAGATTCTGGAAATTTTTTTTTGTAGCTTGCTCTTGCGATCTCGTCATGAGGTGAAGAAGATAAAGCTAAAGAAGAAGAAGATGATGATGGTTGGGGTCCTCCTCCTGACGCCACTCTAGACCCCACTGATGTATGGGGGAAGAAGATGGATGAAAGAGACCCTCTTGGCTCTGCTGGCACTGCTTTGGCCACTTAATTTTCTTTTTTGGGTTTTACCCATGTGACTCTCAAGGTGTGCTTTCTTACCACCCAATTTTTTTTTGTGAATATGTATTTTAATCTCTAATTTAATATAGATTAATGCCTATTCATAAAAAAAATTTGATGTGACCCATTCTTCTATGCCATATCCAACGTTTGTTGATTTGAAACATAAAGCACTTAACACCGCCACCTTTGAGCTGATAAACATTTTATTTTGTCCTTGTCCCAGTTACAACCAATGTTCCAGAGCTTTCTTTTTTGATTGCACAGCCATCATCCTAAAATACCAAATTGTATCCTCTGCTACACATTTTTCATACAATGAGAAGATTATGCCAGAGACCCTTGACATAAATAATATCATCTATCTTATGCATGCCATCAAAACTAATTGAACCTTTTCCATAGATCTTAGCATATGTATCATGGCCAAACTTAACAAGACTACCATCATACTTTTAAAGCTTAAAAAACTTCCTCTTATCAAGTTGGTCATATGATTTGAGCATCCACTATCAATTATTTGGTAGTTTCTCTCCTCTCTTGCATGAAAAGCAGTCAACATAGTTCCTTTAATACTACAACCTATTTCCAGAGCAATTTCCTTCACACATATTTTAGTTATTTCCAACTTTTAAAGCCATGAACAAGAATTCATCACTTCCATCATCCAGATAGTCCAATTCCTCCTCATCAGATACACTACTATCTTCTTTAACATAATAACTCTTCTTGACAAATTTACCTTTATGATCTTTATGTTTGTCATTTGAAAATTTTATTGGATAGTTAGAAGCATAATGACCTATCTTTCCACTTGATTGAAACACTTAAAGGGTAACTTACCTCTTTATTTTCCAATTCCCTTTTTCAATATCCTTAAAAACATCTCTTCCACCTCATCAAGATCATCCAGATCAGATTCATCATCTTTCTTTCCAACTTTAATTTAAGCAATTTCTTTCCTTGGAACATATTGGTCAAACTCTCTTAATTTAAAAGTAGCTAAGGCACCAAGCATTTGATCTCTAGAATACTAATCCAAAATTTGAGCTTCCTCAATACCAAAAACTTTAGCACTATAAGCTTTAGGAAGAGTTCTCAATACCTTTTTCACAACTTTGCTTTCCTTTAGTCTCCACCAAGACCATTGATAGCATTGACAATTTCATCCACTTGAAGCATGTAGCCTGCAATATCTTCTTCTGACATCCTTAGGGTTTCAAATTTGGTTTTGAAATTCTACATATTTGCTTGCTTGACCTTATCATCTCCTTTCATAAATGCTCTCCAACTTTTTCAATATCTCTTTAGTAGTTTTGAGGCTTATCACCTTCATAAGTTTTGAATTAGAAAACCCACTCAAGATAACATTCCTTTATTTCCCATTATTCTCATAATCCCTGATCTCATCATGTCGGAGGAGTAGTAGGCATAGTGTATCTAGTTTCAACTTACTTCCAAACACCAAACCCTAATGAGACAAGAAAGGATTCCATCCAGGCTTTCCAGAAACCATATTTTTTTTCCATCAAACATAGAGACCTTGACACCATCCCTATGTGCCATCTAGATCTACCTCAAGTGGTTAAGATTCTTCTAAGGAACCACAACTTTGATACCAATTGTTGGACACACAAGACAACTAAGAGGGGGGATGAATCAATTGTACATTAAAATATTCAAACCCTCATTAATCTTCAAACCCTTATTAAGCATTAGCATGAATGTAAAAAAGTGAACATAAACACATCAATAACCATACAAAATAAAACACTAGATTTACGTGGAAAATCCTAATCAGGAAAAAACCACAGTGAGGGTAAACTCACATATATATTGTTGGACATCCAAAATACTGAGAGGAGGGGGGGTGAATCAGTATTCTAGTAAACTTTTGAACATAGCTTATCCAATCACAAAAACACATTAACAAAAATAAAGAATGAAAGCATGAAACATCCACAAGGTCACATAACACATGAACACTAGGATTTTTACATGGAAAGCCAAAAAAAGGGAAAAAACACGGTGAGGATTAGCTCAAAATATATTATATCTGGATATAGTATATTATAGGGGCTCACTACTAGGACACACTATCCTTATAAGGCTCACAACTAGAATTAGATACAAAACAAAGATGGCTAATTAGCCAAGATGAAAACTGATAGAAGAACACCTTGTATTGAATTTCAGTTCCCTTCAAGCTCTGAAATACAAAGTACTGCTCTGCTTAGCAGTCGCTCAACAATTTTTCCCTTATTCTAATCTCACACTGAATCAGCATGTTCACATCATATGAGACCTTTTGCATCAAATTTTCTACTTATTCCTTCTCAATCTTCATACAACTCAAGGATATCTCTCATATAAATACCTAATTACATCTGCATACATCAATTAGGTCAACCTAATTAGATGTAACCAAAAATAATTCAAAAATAGCTTTGTTAGCTTCACACATTATTCAAAACCTTTTTTGCACTCAAACCAAACATGTAATACATAATTTAGCTTGGATTGGACCTAAAATAGATCCTAAAGACATCCACAATGTATATTTAATCTTCACAACATATATCATGTATTAGGTCATCCAAGAATTGACCTAATCACAAATAATTTCATACATACACTCCTCCATACAAGTGATGTCCAGATTCAATCTTCCTTCTAATTCACACTTCACCAACATCAGTGAGAGTATCTTTAGAATCATAATACAAAATAATTATTTTCAAGGAAATATGGAATCTCCCACACTAATATACTAAATAGATAAATGACTAAGATACACAGAGCTAAACTCTGTCATGCATAATTTTCAGGATATTTAACAAAACATCATAGAATCGTGATTTTGCTTGAATATGATAGACATCAACCCATGGTTAAAAGAATAGAGTGAGATCACATAGTACGATGGAGTGTGGACCTAAAAACTAATGCATTGAAACGTAAAACAATTAGTAGAAGCACCTAGCTAATTTCTTGTACAACCATATTTACCAGACCAACTCATTTTGTACATGTATCTTTTGTAGCACTTGCAAAACATACTAAGCTAATCATAACAATGTTGAAATCAATGGAAGTACTGGATCAAGTAATATTATGCAATTCATGCCTATGTTTCCAACAGACTAAAGCTTCCAACAATCTCCTTCTTCACCTTCTTCCAACAATCTCCACCTTTGTCATTGATGACAACATGCATAATAAGAATAAGAAATCTCACCTCTTCATTACTATCATAACCTTTTCCTCTTATCTCTCCCTCTTTGACATCAATGTCAAAAGGTGTGCCAAAACTTCACAAGCTCCCCCTTAGGAGGTTAACCAAAAAAAATGTTTTCCTTGTATATATGTGCATATATCAAAATCTAAAAAACTTGTTAAGTCATGATGGAATATAGTTACCCTGAGGATGCAAAACCTCGAAGCTTTTGAAAAGTATCTTGCCATTTGACTTACCTTCTTCCCATTGTTTCTTTGTTGTAGTAAGAGTCCTGTATAAAAGTTCAAGCTCTAATAAAGTTTCTTCTCCTTCTTCTGGAGTACTAGTTAGGATCAAGGTTTACCTCTGAGAGTTTATCAGTACTACCAAGAGAATTTGAGACTAGTATATACTTTTCCTTAACTAAGTCCCTTAACATTATAATTTTCTTGATCATTTCATCTCTTTGACTCTGTAGGGTGAGAAATTTTTCATGAAGAAACATTATAGAGATCCAAGTTTGATCGTCCTTGTCTTGCAAAGGATCATATAAGAATATGCAAACATTTTTATCCGAATCTCAATTGTACTCATGTCATCCTTCATACTTTGAGTGATGTTTGGCCATTTCATGTAGTATGACAGTATGTTCCTTGCCTCTTCCTCATAGTCTTGCATTTATCTCAAGCATTTTGTAACTTTTTGATGTGCTTTTGTACATTTCTTTGAGATGTTTACCAGATTCTTTCTTTCAACCCATGTATCAATTTCAACTTTCATTTGAATTTTTAATCTAGGAACATTTTATTTAAAGGATTTGACCAAATGATTTAGATTTTCTATCGTAGATAATGAAACATCAATAATTATACCAATAATTACCTCTTGTAGGGATTTTATTGCTTCATCCAAACTTTATGCTTCTGCAAGTCTGATACTGACATCATGAACTCTTTCAATATCAACAATTTCTTTTTTGATTCTTCTAGCAACTGGAGGACTGTCTGTGACTTTTCTCTTCTTACCAGCTCTCTTAGAGCTATCAGAGGCCTCTACACTTACCTCTATTTTTTCAAAATCTTCAAGACTGCTCAGAAGAGCTTCTGCATAGCTAACTAATTCATCTTTAGATACTTCATAATCTAATTCTAAAATCCAAATGGTTCTAGGTTTGATAGCTTTAATAAAGCAAAAGTCTATGGAGACAAGAAAGGTAATGTCTTTTGAATATCTCTTTACCACTTCTATGGGAATCCTCATTCTCTTATTCATTCTACTCTAAAATACTCCAAAGAAAGTAGCAAGGGCCTCTTCCTAAGCATCCAAACTTCCAATATTTCTCATGTACTTTTCTATTTGATGTGCAATTGGCTCCACATTTGTCCAATTTACTTGTCCAACCACTGGTACTTCTTTCATGAAGTAAAGCAATAGGAAAATTATCAGTGTTCCATACTAGAATGTACACTTCTTCCTTTCCTTAATGTCTCTTAGGTTCTCCATTAATTGTTGTCTGAGCAACTCACAAAGGTCATAGTCATCAGATCTCAAACATATCAAGGGGCATATGAACTGCAATAGGAGGGAAAATTACCAAAACTGTTTGATCGGTAAATGTTCCGACCAATAAGTATAGCTACATATTTTACCATTGGGTTTGTAACATGGAGTTTAATATAATTCCCTTTTGTTCAAGAGTGGCACTGATTTTCTCCACTATATCCTTTGTATCGATCGACTTCTGATCAAGAACTAGTCCAGTGGACCAAAAACCGGTTACATCCTTAATTGCTTCCTTTGTTATTGAGTGAGGGCCATTAATCCATATGGATTGGTCATGAATTCTGCTTAGTACTATTCTTATATATCTCTCTTGATTTTAAAAATTCAAAAATTTCCCTAGATATCCAATCTTTTGTCATTAAGGCTTTTGTACTTAGGTTTTATGGCAGCATCATCACTTTCTCCCAATTTGTTTGTCCATAAAATAGATAATCTTCCAGGTGATACCTCTTCAATTTTTCCATGAATATATGCTTTAATATCTTTAGTAGCTAAAACCCAAATAAGAGTGTGAGAGAATGCACCCAAGGGATCGTCCAACAATAATCTAGAAGAATGCCTCTTAAGTACAAGACACAGTCTTTATGAATTGTCTACCACTTTTGGTAATTCCAGTATATTTAAAATTCTTCCAAAGATATTTTTTGGAGGACAAAAGTATGTTGGATTTATGAAAAATACCTCTTGAATAGCTCAAAAAACTAGGTTCTTGATATTTAGTTTCCAAATGATGCTTGAAACCTTTCTACACCACTTTCTTCTTCATTTATTCTTCAGATACCTTGGAATGAAATAATCTTCCTTCGCACATACAAATTTAACTCTCTGATTTGACACTCCTATAATTGTGTGTACAAACATCTTTCCAAGCTCCACAAAATGTTGTGTTGCAATAATTTCTTCTGCAACTTTCTTATATAGCTTCAAAAATTCCTCTTTCATGATATATCTTCGTGTCATGTCTTGACACTTCATATTTCTAGGGGGCTATTAGAATTTTTTGTTATTGGTCCCCCTATGCCCATGCATTGGTTTAATTTTCAAGTGAATTATTTGCACTAGAGGGAGGAACTGATGCATTTGAAGCTCTTGATTCATCTTTATACTCAGACTCTTCTTTCTTTCTACACATCCTTTTCATTTCCTTCTAAACCTTAGTAGGATCAATTCTCTTCACAGGTTCATTCCTCTTTACCGGATTAGACTATCTTCTATTTTTGCGTCTGCAAACTCTTGAAATATGTACATGCTTGTTACGAGAGTAGCATACAACAATTTTCTGACCAAACTAACTTATGTTTATCCTTGATCTGCACTGGTTAGCTTTGTGTCCAAACATGTTGCAAGAACAACAATAGCCATTAAAAGATTGAAATATTCTCCTAGCATTATATCTATTCATCATCTAACTTTTGCACTTAGTACTTCTATGTCCAAATTTCTTGCATGCAAAACATTTTCCAGAGAAGGACCAACATTCTAATTCATTATACCTCTACATTCTATTGCCCTATGTCCAAATTTATTGAATGAAAAAAAAATACCATTGAAATATGGGTACCTTTGAGCATTTGGTTGTCTGATCGGAGGTCTTTCGGTATTGCTTCTTTGATTTCTGAATTGTCTCTTATTGCCTTGAGTATTCTTTTGATTGTCAACCTTGTTAGGTGTCTGATTTTCCTTTGAACTTTGTCATTCTTCAAGTCCCAAACCACATTTTTCCTTAGAGGGTTTCTATATTGCAATCAATTCATCAAGCATTGTAGTGATTGTTTTGAATTTCTCCTCAGATATTTTTTCCTTTTCTAGATCAGATTTGAGATTTACCACTTCTTGTTCAAGTCTAGAGCATTCTTCACTCTCGCTTTGTACCAATGCATTCATATATTCCTCAATCCTTCCTTTTATTCCATTTGCACTTTTAGTCTGGTGATTTCTTCATTTGCTTGCTTCAACTGTACATTGACTTCCCTATGTCTTTCTCTGAACTTCTTGATTTGTTCTCTCAACTTTTTTATGCATTCATTTGCTTCTCCTAAGATTTATTTTAGACTTTTGTTCTTGGTTTCAACTCTGTCAAGATCTTCAAGAGCAACCTTAAGTTCTTCTTTTTCAAACATGCAGTCATCTTCTTCATATTCAATTGTAGAAATTTATTCTAGACAAATAGGACACCTTTTGTTAGCAATGTGTTCAAACTTAGAAGATCTTCCTCAAGCTGTTAGGCTTTTATGAAGAAACCACACTTTGATACCAATTTTTAGACATCTAGAATACTGAGGGGGGGAGGGGTGAATCAATATTCTAATAAAATTTTGAACACAACTTATCCAATCACTGAAACACATTAACAAAAAAAAAGAATGAAAGAATAAAAGACCCACAAGGTCACATAACACATGAACACCAATATTTTTATGTGGAAAACCCAAAAAGGGAAAAACCATGGTGAGGATTAGCTCACATTATATTATATCTAGATATAGTATACTATAAGGGTTCACTGCCAAGACACATTGTCCTTATAAGGCTCACAACCAAAATTAGATACAAAAAAAAGATGGCTACTTATCCAAGATGTGAATTGATAGAAGTACACCTTTGTTATGCTAAATTTTAGTTCCCTTGAAGATTTGAAATACAAAGTACTACTCTACTTAGCAATCACTCAACAATTCTTCCCTTATTTTGATCTCATGCCTCTGAATTCTCATGTTCACATCATATGAGACCTTTTGCATCAGATTTTCCACTTACGCTTCTCAATCTTCATACAAATCATGGATATCTCTCATATAAATACCCAATTACATCTGCATACATCAATTAGGTTGACCTAATTAGATATAAACAAAAACAATTCAAAAATAGCTTTGTCGGCTTCACACATTATTCAAAACCTTCTTCGCACTCATACCAAACATGCAATACATAATTTAGGTTAGCATGGACCTAAAATAGATCCTAAAGACATTTGTAATGTATATTTAATCTTCACAACACATATCATGTATTAGCTTGGCCAATAATGGACCTAATCATAGAGACTTTCAATCATACACACACTTCTCCATACAAGCAACATCCATATTCGATCTTCTTTCAAATTCACACTTCATCGAAATTAGTGGGACTATATTTAGAACCACAAAAAAGAATAATTATTTTCAAGGAAATGCATAATCTCCCACACTGATATACTAAATAGAGAAATTACCGAGATACACAGAGCTAAACTCTATCATGCATAACTTTTAGGATATTTCACAAAACATTAGAAAATCTTGATTTTTCCTGAATCTAATCGACATCAACCCATGGTTAAAAGTGCAGAGCAAGATCACATAGTACGATGGAGTGTAGACCCAAAAATTGATGCAGTGAACCACAAAACAATTAGTAGAAGCACTTAGCTAATTTCTTGTACAACCATATTTACTAGATTAACTCATTCTATACATGTATCTTCTGTAGCACTTCCAAAACATACTAAGCTGATAATAACAATGTTGACATCAATGACAACACTATATCAAGAAGTATTATGCAATTCATGCCTATGTTTCCAATAGACCAAAGTTTCCAACAATCTCCTTCTTCTCATTCTTCCAACATATATGAATAACAACACCAAATACAAAAGGCTCACTACTAGAAGGGCTCACTACCCAAAGGAGTCATTGTCTGGAATAGAATAGAATAGAAGAAGACTATTACAAGGAGGTTCACTACCTTAGAGCAATAGGAAACTCCACCATAACAACTCTACATGATATGCAACCCTCAACTTGTGTACGTTTAGCAACTTCAAGTTCATTAAAATGTAGACACCTTCTCATCACTACATCTATTAGACTTAGGCATTTAATTTCACACTCAGATCACCATAATTGATCACATTCATATCTCACTTCATATATTCAACATATCCAACAATTAACCTTGAATAAACAACTAACCTCAAACAACTTCTCTAGGTTGGCCTTAATAAAATGTATGCACCTCAAATGTGCAACTAATAAATATGTCAACACCAAACACTTATTTTGTGGAAATAGGTGAAGGAAAACCACACTAAGTGTTAACCAAGACCCAAATCTACAATGACACACTTCACCACGCTTCCAAAAACTATGAAGCACATCTGCAAGTAATGCTAACACACCAAGTCAGCCAAACCTATTAATGCTACCAAAAAATCAATTCACTCTTCACTAGGTTTGGAAACACCTTGTGGACCATGAAGCAACATCATAGAATATCCACACAACATCCCAAAATATTCCAACACCATCAGAATATTCAACAACATTGCCACAACCACCTGAAACTAAGAATACTGAACATCCTCAGCAACCAACCACACTCCCTTAGGAATCCATTTCACTAACCACCCTGCAAAACAACTAAACACACAAAACTCCAAGGAAAAGTAGATACAAAAAATATTAGCACATTCCCAAATCCACAAGACAAGAAACCTCAACACAAAGAAATGCAAAGCAATTCCATTTCTCCCAAACAACCTTCTTCATAGACAACACAATATCAGACACATCTTCCACTACCACACGATCCAAAACCTAAAACTCTAGATATAACACCCCTAATCATCTCATCAAAACTGCACAAGCACATTCAACCATGAACAAATACAAAACACAATGTAGAACACAACTCTACCACCTTGTACACTCTCTTATTCAAATTTTCACAAAATCACTTGGAAACCAAGTGAACCAATTGCATCAACAACATCACAAACACCTTCTCAACACACCACACTAGAGATTGCAACAATACCCCATCTACAACACCAACAATCTTCCCATCTACAACACCTACTCAACACCACACTAGAGATTGACATAGGTTGACATCAATGACAACACTAAGGACAACATAGTGCAACAATCTCCCTATTGAAATCAATGAAAACACTGCAACAATCTCCAACACATAATCTATGCAATACGAATCTTGTTACAAAATCTAAATCTCAATTATCAAGCATAATATATATTTAAATATCTATTATAAACTAACATAAAATTGACAAATAAAACCTAACTATTCTAATCATGATATACATTTACTTCTATCTCTCAATTCATATTATTGAAATTTAATAATTAATTATCAAAAAAATAAAAATCTAAATTAATCTGAAGATGTTTTCTCCCTTTCAAAATGATCTTTATCTAATATGTCTAAATAAATTTATTCTCTCAATTTTACTTTATTCATAAATTTAATCACAAACTTGAAATCTAATAATTAATATATAAAATAAATTAAAAATCTTCATTGAAAAACTTAAAAAATCTTTTACATTGAAGTACATTTTAACTCAAAGAATTCCATCTTAAAACCACCAATTCAATTGAATTCAATCTTAAAACTTCCACTATAAACCTTGTCTCTTATTTTCTTATCTTATATTGTCCTATGGTTCATTTAGATTAGTTAGATATGTTAGAGTAATCATGCAATAGCTAATAATGAATTAATCTTTAATTAATTATTAGTCTAATTTATTCTCATGCACTTAAGCTAAACTTTGAAGTTTCTTTTATGTTAATGAAGTGAGCTATTATTAGATTATTCTATCTCTTCGCATGTGATGCCGAGACTTGTCATGATCTAATCCCTTTATCATTTAAGGTTTCTCCCATATAACACTCAACCCTCATTTTATTATCTTAACCTTTTGAGAACTCTTGATCTCCTTTCAAAGACACTTGAGGTTTATTATGTGGCATTTTCTTGTTGATGATATATCATATTACTGTTTGCAGATCTCTTGCATGGAAGGTGTTTTTTTTCATTGTTTGATCTTGTGCCTTGTGTTTCTTTACAATTCTAACATGGTATTAGATCATGGATTCAATGAACCCCTTTTCAATTTATGAGGGTTTTCTTGACTAGGTTCAGGCTCAGATATGGAATCTCCATTACTTTTTTTTTGTAATTTTTGGAGGTGGGAGAATTTTAGGTGCATTTTGGTGCAAAAAGGACCTCATTGTTGCATTCAGGAGGTTGATTCAATAAATTTTGATATAAAATCCACCCTATTTTGGTGTTGGGAGCTTTTGAGGAAAAACATTTTGCTAGAGAGGCAGACAACTTCCCCAACATGCAAGTCAAGGTATTTAAAAAAAAAAATTCCTATGAAATTAATTTTTTATTAAAATGCAAGTTTTTGTTTATATATATATATAACATTTGATAGGTACCTGCAAGGGTCGCTGCCCCTTGCATGGGCTTGCCATGGTAAGGGTGGTAAGTGCCTGGGCCCCTCCCCAATCGGGGGTTACCATGGGGTAGTGGCGTTGTGGCCCCTTGGGGCTCACCCAGGTGGCATGGGTGGGCTTAGCCCCCATTTCCCCTCTATATTCCATTTATTTTAAAAAAAAAAATAAATATTTTTACATTTTTTTTTAATAAAAAATATAATATAATTTTTTTCTCTATTTTTTTTAACTTTAAAATAAAAATAGGGAAATAAATGTATTTTTTTATACTTTTTTATGCAACCTACCTTGTACCCACCTAACTATTTTTTAGCAGAGAGGCTAAATTTAGCAGTTTAGAGTATTCATGCATTAGCTAATAATTAATTAATCTTTAATTAATTATTAGTCTAATTTATTCTTATGCACTTAAGCTAAACTTAGGAGTGCTTTTTATGTTAACCAGAGAGCTATTATTAGATCATCCTGGTGTACTCTTTTTAGGGTTTTTAGCTACTCCCTAAGTTCATCTTAAGGTGGGTGTTATAGTAATCATGCATTAGCTAATAATTCATTTCATGCACTTAAGCTAAACTTAAGAGTTATTTTTTATGTTAATTGTAGTGAGCTATTATTAGATCATTTTGTCTCATCACATAGGATGTTGATACTTGTCATGATAAAATCCCTTTATCATTCAAGGTTTCTCCTATATAGCACTCAACCCTCATTATATTATCATAACCTTTTGAGAACTCTTGATCTCCTCGAAGAATCTTGAGCTTCCATTGTAAGCATTTCTCATATATAAATGTACTAAAATAAAGTGTTCAACATTGTACATGTATTATTGGGGATTTTGCACATCTTTTTGTGCCTTTTGTACTCGCACTATGATATAAAGCGCCATGGGTGGGTTGTGAGTGCCTTTGTTTTGTCATCACACCTTTGTCAAGTGAGTGTCAATTCCTCATCAGCATCAAATCCCAATGATTCATGCCTCATGGGTGTGTGCCCTTGCTTGCACGCTCTTTTATTTGCAGGTACTCTTCAAATGCACATTTAGATATTCTCCTACATGTACTCATGGTGACACATAATTTCAGTGTACCTATCTTGGTTCCCCCTTTCCACATTATGGGGGAGTTTCTTTTGTTGATGATAATGCTTCCTTGGTTTCATTTTTGGAGTGATCTAGATGTATCTAGTTCTTGTTCCTATGTACTAGGCAGATACAATGACTGGTTACCCATGCATTTCAGTGAGATGAAACATTTACCATATGGACATTCTTCGATTCCTATTTTTGAGGCGACCAATTTTTATTTGATTAGTTTTGTCTAGACTATTGGTACTTGTGCCATTTATATCTTTAGTTCCAGATGTTTGACTTTGGAATTTGATTCAAGTAGTTTCATTGGGTACACTCATACAGATTATTGTCTTCTTAATCCTAAAATTTGTATCTTCGAGTTCCAGATGTTTTCCTTTGTTTACCATTTTATTTGAGTAGTGTCATTTTGGGGAACTCATGTAGATTCTTGTCTTCTTGATCCTGATCATTATCGGTTTCAAAGGAGGTTCTTCATTTTAGCAATATATCAGTCATATTTTGAAAGTTGTCTACAACTTCTTCATGCTTCAACGATGTTCTTCATGTTCCTCTTTTCTGGGATATTGTTTTGGTTGGGGGATTCTTAGTCCTTCACATTAGTTTTAGAGGCCTTTCAGTCCTTCATTCACCTTTCTCTCTTTTGGAGAGGAGTTCTTCCCATGAGGTTCTCTCTTTTTCTCTAGTTGTGAGAGATTAGATTGTTTGTGCATGGGTACCTCACTAGCACTTGTTTGTTGGGACCCATCATATGTTCTCTTTTCAAGGTTTTTAGCTACTCCCTAAGTTCATCTTAAGGGGGGTGTTAGAGTAATCATGCATTAGCTAATTATTAATTAATATTTAATTAATTATTAGTCTAATTTATTCTCATGCACTTAAGCTAAACTTAGGAGTTCTTTTTTTATGTTAATTGAAGTGAGCGATTATTAGATTATTTTGTCTCATTGCATGTGATTTCGAGACTTGTCATGATATAATCCATTTATTATTTAAGGTTGATCCTATATAGCACTCAAGCCTCATTGTATTATCTTAACCTTTTGAGAACTCTTGATCTCTTTGAAGACTCTTAAGGTTCATTCTGTAGCCTTTTCTTGTTGATGATATAGAATATTATTGTTTGCAGATCTCTTGCATGGAAGGTGTTTTTGTTCGTTGTTTGATCTTGTATCTTGTGTTTATTCACCATTCTAAAAATATATAAATTAATTTAGATTAAAGTAAATGACATTTAGGTATGATAACACATTTAATCATTTAGGAAAATTAAATACATAGGGATAGGAGTAATTGGTTTCTCTATGGGAAATTAAAATAAACTTGATGTCATACAAATTCTACTTGCTTGGATACAAAAAAACAATTAGTTTGAATATTCTTATTGTTTGGGATTTTGTATATAATTTAACTAATTTTGGGCCAATTATGCAACTGTGGATCCCATATCTAATACATGATCTTGATTTGGTGTAGTGCAAAGCTTCGTTCTTTGATTCATTGGATTCTTTGCTCTTAGTTGACTATTAAGGAATGATAATATTTAAAAATATTTTGGGGACATTGCTAGATTATAAGGGCTAAGTTATTGTAAGTTGATTGCCTTAATGATATGAGCTTTACAATTGTGTCAAAAGATAAAAAAAAATAGAAAAACATACATGTGATCTAGATATAGATTCTAATGCAATTGTTATTCTTTTTAGTGATCAAAGAAAAAGGATCATATGAGTGATCCTTGCATATTCTAGGATTTTGAATGATTTTAGGAATTCCCATATGAATTAATACTCAATTGAATGTCTTTCAATATCAAGATATATCAAATCATTGCGTAAGTGTGTACTAAGTGAGCTCCCAATGATTAGTAGAAAAGAGTGTGTCATATGGTTGCATAACAAGATCAAATACAATTGAAATGAACTAATTAAACAAGATAATTGATCAAGTTAAAGCCATATTCCATGAAATTAAGCCTACAACTCAAGAAAGATTCATTTAAAAAGCATTAAACATCAATTGAAGCAAAATGAAACTAAACTAAGAGTGTAAACCAACAATCCCATGGTGGATTGAGTGGAATTGAGTGAAGGTTGGATGTTGGATTGCTCAAATTTCCTTATCCATTGTGAGGTTGATGAAAAATCTTGTTGAAATATGCTAATGGTGATCCACTAAATGATCAAAAGCTCAAGAAGTGAGTATGAATTTGAGTAGAGTAAGGATTCTCTCAATATTTGTGAATGATATCTCATGTAAAATGAAGAGTATTTATAGATTTTTGGAATGAATCAAGAGTTAGGATTGAATTAGCTAATCAATGGAGGAAATTGAAGGAGAGATGAAGACATGGATGAAAGATGAGATCAAGGGTTGATAATGCATAATGACATGGATAAGGGATTTTAATCAAAGGTCCAAAATGCTTGAGACAAAAATAAATCACTTGATTTTAGGAAACATGTGGGAGATATTTCCATGTGGAGGGAGAAATTTGAATTTGAAAAGGGAATATTCCATGAAAATATTCTTTGAATGATTGGAGGAAATCAACCAATTAAACAGTTTAAGAAATTATTTAATTGTGCAAGTGGAAGAATTAGAAACTTTAATTAAACAATTAGGAATTATTTAATCAAAGAGGGATTTATGACATTTAATTAAATAATTTTTATTATTCAATCAAATGAGAAGAAAATTAGTGTGAAGGTGGTGAATTAATCAAATGAAATTAATTATCCAATTAATAGTATAAAATGGTGAATTTAACTAAATAATTGACATTATTTAATTAAATAGAAGAATTAGGTGAGAAAGCAGAGAAATGGTGTTAATAATCAAAATCTCAATGTGTGATATGATTAGTACACTTTTAGGTGTCTATATTTTCCCCCTCTTTGAAGTGAGCTACCTATTGCATTGCTTCAAAGAATTGATACTGCTCAAATCAAAATTTAAAATTTTTCTAACTTTTCTTGATGCCCCACCATGCCCCAGTGGATGAAGGAATGCTAGTGTGTTGACTCCTCAAGAGATCAAGAAAAAAAAATGATTTTTGGGTCGAGCTCATGATAAAGCTATGGGAATGATTCGACTGCAAAGAGGATGAAAAACAAGTCCTAAGATCCTGATAAAGTGACCATGGCAGGATAGGAATGAGAAAATGGAGCTACATATATGGTCATTTGAGTGAATTTCAAGCTCATTTGCACACTTTGCTTTAAAGAATTTAGAGAGCTTAGAGTGATTTTACTGAGATTCCCTGTGGGGCACTTGACACCATGGCACATAGAGCGCTTCTTGTACATCATGCATACCAAGTCTGAGAGTACCAACAACCAACCGACGCAAGACCATTGGTATGTACCCCAAAAAACTTTCTTTGCACACATTTTTAGGTAGAAAAATGTAGGCTAGAACTAGGTCAAACAAATGTGTCAAACTTTTTTCGATGCTTGCATTTCATGATTTTAACGCTTTTGTTCAGTGGATTGATGCTATTGACAAAAGCATAAAATGTCTACATAAGCATTGATTCTTAGAAAAAAATGCGACACTATTGTTAAAAAGTGATGCTTTTGACTGGTTTAGCTCTTGATGATGAACAAATTTTTGATGTTTTTGTTTTTTATACTAGTGTGATACTTTTGCAATAAAGAGAGACTTTTGAAAATTTCCATGCTATTGTAAAATGATAGTGTGACACCTTTGTAAAAAAGGCTCACTTTTGTTCTTTAAGCTTTTCCAACTTGAATTTTTGTAATTTTTTTAGAAGATTAACATCGTGGGCTTCATGCTTGTAGGCCATCTTTGGTCTACTCCTTTCAAGAGAGCATTGGCCATAGATTGTGAGGAGGATAAAAAACTTCCAGTATGAGGAGATCAAGTTCCTACATAGGGTCAGGTTATTCCATATCACCTATATGCCTAATATATGAGCTAACTGTTCTATCATTACCACATTGATCGAGAGATGGCATTAAGAGACATCTAGCTTTCACCTTTTGATATGCGAGGTGACAGTGACTCTAGAGGACATGTGGCACATCCTGTGAGTACTGATTCATGGAGAGTGGGTTGTATATGAGCCCACCCTAGGCCATGCAGCTCTAGAGAAGATTTTGGATGATGATCATCTACAACTAGAGGATGGACAGGTAGACCTACAACACTATGCAAGAAAAGTTCTAGATGTTATACTTGTTGCGGGAGTGATCATGAGATGACTCATTCTGGACTAGAGGTCATGATTATTCAACACTAGATAGGATAGAGTCCTAGAGAGGATTACTAAGGATGCCACTACCTTCGCTTGGAATATGTGCATCCTATCTTATCTATACCATGACATGCACTAGGTGGTATACCGAGAAGTGACTAGCATTTCAGCGAGCCCCACATTGTTACTCATATGGGAATGGGAGCACATTGCTATGCTCAGGCCAATTGGCAACATTCACTGAGATAGAATCGTAGGAGAGACATTCTCTTTTTTCTATGATGTCATGCTCACTCATCATCACATGAGTCATGTTGGTGTGGCTTACTGGAGATGAGTCATCAATGAGATAATAGAGTTCATATGGAGGCCTTGGCTAGGTGTAGAGGCTTGGGATGATGATCAGGATCAACTATTCTACACTTGACAAACTCGATGGCTCATGGGTCAGGATCCTCATATGATTGAGAGGTACCTTCCAAACAGGGTACAATGACAATTTGGGGAGCAACATGATGCTCTTGCTAATGATTATGATGCTCAATTTGCTCACACTCACAAAGAGATTAGGGAGTGGGGTCACACAGTGCAACTGTAGATGGTCGTTGCAATTTTTGATAGCCTAGCTCTAGTTCCTTGGGTGTATATTGGAGGTATTGATGATCTTGGGACCACACTAGGGTATGATGCATGGTTTTCTGAGTGTAGACCTGTCAAATTGATATACCCAATAGACAGGGTGTAGGAGGGTAGGGGCACAAAGGCTAAGGTCGTTGAAGATGAGGTTAGATTCTAGGACACGTTCTAGGGAAAGTGCTAGGCTAGGTACCAAGGAAGGTACCAAGATAGATTCCTCCATAGGTGCAAGATTAACAACAATAGGTGACACAACATGTGCCAGGATAGGATGCCCAACAAATTTAGGTTGCTTTAGAAAAGAGGATAGTGGAGTAGGATCAGGCTTGCTAGGAGCCAGATCAACTCCAGGTGTAGTTGGATCAGAGGACTCAGAAGCGAGATATAGAGATAGCACAAAACCAGCATATATAGCTCCAGTTAGCTCAAGAGATTGTCTACCATCAGTAGTCAGAGGTTGTAGCCTAGGCACTAGGAGAGATAATACCACTTGCAAGATATACTCAAGAACTCAGGGCGGTTCAGGATGAGGCTTCATATTACATGACCATATACCTCATGCAAGTCCCAACACATAGGCGAAAACCAACCTACTCATGCAAGCATTCTATGGGGTCAAGTAGATCAATGGGAGATTCGATTGGACAATCAGGAGGAGCAGGTCCTCTGGTGGACATCAGATACCACCGAGGGGATCACCATCACATCACCCTTCTATTGATATAGAGGATAAAGGGAATAGGGGATAGCTCCATGTACAAATGTATATATATTTTTGTATCCTTACAGTCAATATAGACATGGTTATGATGTATATTCATTCATTAGCTATGGATGGCCTCATGTATATTTTTTATGTATACCACATGCTTTGATATGTATCATGACATTCATTTTTTGGATAATATGAGATGATTGATGATGTGACATTTATATTATGATGTTGTCTTATTTCATGCTTATGATCTATGAAATGTATGTATGCATTATGGATGCAAATGTATGGATGTGAATGCATTATAAGTTGTTATGATATGATCTTATGATAGATGATGATTATTTCCTTTGTTATGCTTATGATCTGATGCAAATGTATGTAATGCAATGCTATGGATGATTTCTTTTTTCTGTTTTCACATGATATGTGATGATTATGTAGGATGTATGCTAACAATTTGTGGATGCAAGATGGATGCATTTATACTATTATTTTTGTTGTATGTCATGATACCAAGATCGGAATGTTAGCATGGATAGAAGTATAAGAATGAGATGGATATTGATTAGCATTTATTATTGAGATTAATTTAGTATTCCAATAAACCTATGATTATTCAAGATTTTATTGGATATGTGATGAGATAGGATAGATAATATTTTCTATTGCTCCTCTGATAAGGTGTAATTTCATCATAGCAATCCTTATTTGATACAAAAAATAGACACAATGCACCAAGGTATCAAGAACTAGGATGACGTTGTATTTAGTGCATGGACTTTGACTCTACAAACAGATGGGGGTATCCTTATTATACCTGACATACAAAAACCTTGTTTGATCATGTGAAAGAATGAAGCCCTCAAAGTAAGAAGACTAATACATAAAAAGATATGAAGACCTTGATATTTCCTAGCCATTGTTTTACTTGAGACTACCCTTGCACACACAAGGAAAGTATTCGCCAAGGTTGTATTACAAGAATATCCAACAAGCACAATAAACGAAAGCAATGATAAATGCCCCATTCCTTTCTCTCTAAATCATTTTATAGACATCCTCGAGAGATCATCATAATGAAACAATAAGATAAGTCATAAGAAAATATCAAAATAAACAAACAGTCAATGTTATTCATATCCCTTGCCAAAGGATGTGTTTGGGGTAATTTCCAATGATGATGTCCATTGTCGGAAAGATATATCCATAGGACATGTTATTGGATGTTGACTAATTCGAAGTATTTGATAGGTCATTGATATAAATGTTAACTGACATGTTTAACCATGATCAAGACTCAAGATCTTGCATTTTAAGTTTTGTGCTTTGTTGATTGTTATCCCTATTTCCATTTGTGTTGCCAAAGGTTGAAGGTGACAATTAATAAATATTATTTGGGAGTTTAGTGTGGGTGAAAGTGAGATGGGATGGATGATTTTGTTTTTCAAATATTTCAATTTTTTTTACTTTTTGAAATGTTTTGAAGCTATTTTTATATTTTTGAGGTTTTATGAGTGTTTTAAACATAATTTTTTGAGGTTGTTTTGGATTTTATGAAGATATTTGAGGTTGTTTTTGGCTTTCCAAAATTTCCATATGTTTTGATTTTCAAAGGTTATAGACCAAGAGAACAAGACCCAAGGGGGGAATACCTTGAGGGCTCATCAAAGATGGCCTTGCCTACGTTACTATGCAAAGGCTTTGTAGTTTGATTATTGGACTAGGATATTAGCACCTGATGGCTAATGATGTTTTTGAAATTTTTATGGAGTTTCAACTTGATTTGGATGTTTTTGAATTTTAAGATATTTTGATGTTTTTGGATTTTGAAATGTTATGGATGTTTTTGGATGTTTTCATATTTTTGACGTGTTTCAAATGTTTTTGAGTTTTTTAAGAATAACCTTAAGGGAATATAAAAGAACTTGATTCGACAACACAGGTATAAAAATATGCCCCCAATCTAATGTGATAGACTACTTGGATATAGGCAAGATAGACTGACCTTAGGAGAGTGCCACGTAGTACTAATGGGGATATATACTTGCTAAATACCAAGCTATGATATAGATGTGGATGGATGGTTGATTTTATTATGAACGAAGGATAAGTGAAAGAGTCTATGAAAGATGAGAGATGGTGCTTATTTACGCAAGGCGACTGTTTTTCCAGGTTTTCACCAAGGTACTTTCCCAAAGCGCCACCAAATTGGTTTTTTCTAGATGACGATTTTTTCCTTTACTATTTTGATATTTTTTCTATTTTTTTAGATTTTTAATTTTTTTAATGTTTTTGGATTTTTTTGGATTTTAGAATACCCCTCATGGGCTAGGCATAATTTTTTTTTGAGATGCATGTTGTTGATGGGTTCCCTCAAGGGTTCTCCTTCAGGTGTTGCTAGTTGATAAGCTCCTGAACCATAGCTTGCTGTGATGATGAAAGGCCCTAACCAATTTGGCTCAAACTTTCCCTTGCTATCTTGATCTAACATATTCCTTTGATTTTCCTTTAGGACACAATCCCCTACTTGGAAGCACTGACCTTTGATATTTTTGTTGTAACTTCTTATGAGTCTATTCTGGTAGGCCTGTAGGTGATTGAGTGCTTCGAGGTGATGTTCATCCAATAATTATAGTTCATTCAATTGCGATACTCTATATTCTTCATTTGTGATGAGATGTTGTAGTGAAACCCTTAGTGATGGGAGCTTGACCTCAATAGGAAAGATGGATTTGGTTCCATAGACCAAGGAATAGGGTGTAGCACTAGTAGGTGTGTAGATGCTAGTTTGATAAGCCCAAATGGTGGGATTTAATTGTAAATGCCAATCTTGGTCAACTTCATCGACTTTCTTCTTTAGGATTTTAATGATGGTTTTGTTAGAAGCCTTAGCTTGACCGTTTCCTTTGGGGTAATAGGGGGTGGAAAAATGATGTTGAAAATATTAAATCTATGGCATAGCTCATGAACATCTTGGTTTTTGAAAGGTTTTCTATTGTCTGTCATAATGGCCTATGGAACACTATAGAGGAAAATGAGATAGTTTAGGATAAACTTGGATATCTTCTTTCTCGTTATGTAGGTGATGGGTATGGCTTCAATCCACTTGGTAAAGTACTTTGTGGATGTGATTATAAACTTATGATCATTTGAAGAGGTAGGGGTGATTTTATCTATGAGGTGGAGTCCAAATTATAAAAAAAACCAAGGTGTGGTGATGGACTTGAGCTCCTTAGTTGGTGCATGAATGAGGTCCCCATGCTGTTGACACTACAAATATTTCTTCATAAATTGATTAGCTTCTTGCTCCATGGTTGGCCAATAGTATCTCATTCTCAACAGCTTCTTGGCCAAGGTTACACCACTCAAGTGTGACCCGCAAATTCCTTTTTGCACTTCTTTCAATGCAGTCAAAGCTCCCTCTTGGTTAAGACATCGTAATAAAATTCCTTCAAGAATCCTTCAGTAAAGGGTATTTCCCATAAGGATGAATCGAGAGGCTCTTCGAATAAACGTCTTTCACAGGTTTGGGGTAAGGTTGAATGGGAGGATACCATTAAATGGAGGTAAGTAAAAATATCATGATATCATGGGGAACCGGGACCAACAATTTCACATAAAAATTCTGATTTGGTTATAATGAAAGCTGGCATGAGAAGTTGCTCAATGAGAAACTCACATTTCAAGCTGTTGTGTGGCATATATAGCAAAGATCTGATGGTGGTCATGGAATTTGCTGCTTGGTTGTTGATCCTAGGTATTTTCTCAAATGTGATATCAATGAAATAGTCCTTGAAGCTATCAACCATTTTCTTATAGGGCATTAGTTTTTCATCCTTAATTTGGTAATCATTGTTAACCTTGTTCACTGTTAGCTGGGAAACTCCATAAACCTTGAGTTCTTGTATTTTCCATTGGACTACAATTCTTAACCTTGTGATGAGGACCTTGTACTCAACTACGTTATTCGTTCATGAAAACACTAGCTTGTATGAATTTGGGATACAATCACCTTGTGGGGTGATGAATAAAATGCTTGCTCTGAACCTATGTAGTGTGTAGGAGCCATCAAAATACAATTTTCATTGATCTATTAAGCTAAGGGTGAACACTGATTCATCAAGAAACTTTGATACCAAAGGATTTTTCGCGTAGATTGGGGATTTTGCTAGCCAATCTACAATGACCTATCCTTTGATAGCTTTCTAGTCAACATACTCTATTCCAAATTTAGTAAGGATCATTATCCACTTTGCCATACAACCTGTGAGAGTGGATTTTGATAACAAATATTTGAGCAGATCAACCTTAGAGATAATTTTGATCTGATATAAGAGCATGTAGTGTCTAAGCATTTGGGAAGAAAACAACACTACTAGACAAGCTTTTTCAATGGATGTATAGTTGATTTCATATCCTACCAAGGTTCTACTGATATAGTATATGGCCCTCTCTTTTCCTATTTCATCATGTTGAGCTAAGAGAGCCCCTAGAGCCATTGAGGTTGCTGATATGTATAGTATCAATAGCTTCTTTGCTATTGGTAGCATTAAGATAGGTGGTGTTGCTAGATAGTCCTTTAGTTGCTGGAACGCTTGCTCACAATGCTGATCCCATTTGTAGGCCACACCCTTGTGAAGGAGATGAGTGAATAAATATAATTGAAATAAACTAATTAAACAAGATAATTGATCAAGTTAAAGCCATATTCCATGAAATTAAGCCTACAACTCAAGAAAGATTTATTTAAAAAACATTAAACATCAATTGAAGCAAAAGGAAACTAAACTAAGAGTCCAAACCAACAATCCCATGGTGGATTGAGTGCAATTGAGTGAAGGTTGGATGTTGGATTGCTCAAATTGCCTTATCCATTGTGAGGTTGATGCAAAAGCTTGGTGAAATATGCTAACGGTGATCCATAAAATGCTCAAAATCTCAAGAAGTGAGTATGAATATAAGTAGAGTAATGATGCTATCAATGTTTGTGAATGATATCTCATGTAAAATGAGGAGTATTTATAGATTTTTGGAATGAATCAAGGGTTAGGATTGAATTAGCTAATCAATGAAAGAAATTGAATGAGAGATGAAGACATGGATCAAATATGGGATCAAGGGTTGATAATGCATAATGACATGGATCAAGGATTTTAATCAAAGGTCCAAAATGCTTGAGACAATAACAAATCCCTTGATTTTAGGAAACATGTGGGAGATATTCCATGTGGAGGGAGAAATTTGAATTTGAAAAGGGAATATTCCATGAAAATATTCTTTGAATGATTGGAGGAAATTAACCAATTGAACAATTTAAGAAATTATTTAATTGTGCAAGTGGATGAATTAGAAACTTTAATTAAACAATTAGGAATTATTTAATCAAAGAGGGATTTATGACATTTTATTAAATATTTTTTATTATTTAATCAAATGAGAAGAAAATTAGTGTGAAGGTGGTGAATTAATCAAATTAAATTAATTATCCGATTAATAGTAGAAAATAGTGAATTTAACTAAATAATTGGCATTATTTAATTAAATAGAGGGATTAGGTGAGAAAGGAGAGAAATGGTGTTAATAATCGAAATCTCGATGTGTGTTATATTAGGACATTTTTAGATGTCTACGGAGTGGATGTTGACAAATTTATTTTTGATCAAATTTGTACAATTTGAAATTAGTCTCACATAATATAAAAATGACCTAAGACAAGAGATATAAAATCTACAAATCAAAAATAAATGAATGAACATTTAAAGAACAAAAATGAAAAAATATAAAAATAAATACACATAAACAATAAAAAAATATGTATAAATAAAAACCAAACATAATATTACAATATCTTCTTTAAAATAAATGTACAACTAAATTATTACAAATTTTAAATTACACCCATCATTATTACATGTCTTATAAAATATTAGTTGTATATTTTAGTTTAATTTGGAGTTCAGAATTTCGCATGCTAATACCAATTTCTATTCAAAATGATTGATGGAAGTACATTTGTAAGGCTTACTTTAATTTTTCACCAACATTTTTCATAGAGTAACTTTATTAAATAATAAATAATAAATAATAATATATTAAAAGCAAAAGAAAAAAAAAGAGGTGTGACTTAGGAGGCTCATCAAAGAAAAATAAAGTTTAAAAATAAGTGCTATTCTTTAAAAATAAATAAAAATGATCCTCAACAAAAAGAACAAGTCCATAGTGACAACCTTAAGGATCTTTTGAGATCTTTTCAATTATAAAATGTAAATTACTTTGACAAATGTCAAAGGCCATATGATTTATATGTTTTTAAAGTTGGAGATAGATTTAATTTTATATGGGATACAACCAAATTCGATATATAGATAGCAACGTTTCTATATTTTAAAGTGAAATACAATATAATAAAAGAGTTACATCTATTTTAAAAGTACCTTTCAATTAATTTGTTATGAATAGAGGAAACTAGAAACTTCCCAACTTAAATCTTTTATAAATTGAAGTGGCCTATATTGATCATTATCCTGTTCTTACAATATAGAATTTAAATTCTACATCTATTCATTTCAAATTTTAAAATATTCATCTCGTTTCTTCTTAATTCTTATTGATAGACATTTTATTATTGTAATTGTAATTTTTTTTTTCAATATAAAAATAAATTAATTGCATTCTTGATCAATATATTTTAATTTTTATTGATTTCTATTTGAATAAGTTAAAATGTTTATTTTTTAAAGATAAATATTTATAAAATAATTTCTCTATGTTATCATTGGATGTCAAATTTCCTCTATGCATTGTTTTGTTATGAATAGAGGAAACTAGAAACTTCCCAACTTAAATCTTTTATAAATTGAAGTGGCCCATATTGATCATTATCCCATTCTTACAATATAGAATTTAAATTCTACATCTATTCATTTCAAATTTTAAAATATTCATCTGGGTTCTTCTTAATTCTTATTGATAGACATTTTATTATTGTAATTGTAAATTTTTTTTTCAATATAAAAATAAATTAATTGCATTCTTGATCAATATATTTTAATTTTTATTGATTTCTATTTGAATAAGTTAAAATGTTTATTTTTTAAAGATAAATATTTATAAAATAATTTCTCTACATTATCATTGGATGTCAAATTTCCTCTATGCATTGTAATAAAACAACAAGATTATTTTAAGGCATAACAAGACTATTGTGTTTTACATGTTGCCTTGACATCGCCTTGAAATGTACAAGAATGATAATTGTATTTGTAGGTGTAGGGCAAGTATTTTATCACCTTTTGGCATAGTTTTGCATAACACTTATATTCATAAGTGCATGCCAAATATATTTGGATGTCATAGTGAATAATGGAACTAGGTGGCGTGCACATGTGTATCATTAATTAAATGCTGACAAAGGGCCTATAATTGTCATGGCCAAGATCAATGACAAGGAGAAAACAAGCATTACTGATGTGTGTGACACTTGTTTACCACAAACACCAGGTCTCCTTAATTACATATTATGATCATCATTTTATTTTTAGTTTGTGGCATAATTTGATGGTTTGGTCTTCGATAGCTTAGTAAAGTTGCACTCAATTTGATAAAGTTATTTTATCATTTTTTCTCACGAATGAGAGTTGGAAAATTAGGTTGTGAAGCTTATAACAATTCAAAATTTAATTAACTTGGGCTCTTTATGGATTGCTAAGAATTATTAAACCACAAAGGAATCCAATGGTGAAATCTCATAATTCTTAAGATTAATGGATTTGAAACATCAAGGGTGCCAAACGTGCCAGATATCAACTCAACCAATGTGTTAGGGTCAATATTAACCAAACATGTCATGTCACTCTTCAAAGCTTAGTGGGGTCATGGAAAGGAAACATCAAATAGTTGAAGAAGTCGATCAAGGGATCAATATTAGTTTCTAATTGCACTAGCATTCACTGAAAGTTCAAAGTTGTATCCCACTTTAGATCAAATTATTAACACATAAATTTAAGCATTTGTAATTGAAAATCAAATTTTCTCAAGCATATATTCTAGATGGATTCATTCTAGTTAAGTTAGATCTAGGCCACAAATTTTCTATTGAAAGTGCCCACTAAATAGATACATAGCATTATTTTGGGGTAAATTCATAAAAATATAAAAATATTTTAAAAAATGATGTTCTCTCAACTCCTACTCCCATAAATAATATTTTTAAAAAACTATTTTTTTTTATAGAAGTGTAATTTTAAAATATTTTGATGAGTATTTATATTTTTTAATTTTTTAACTAAAAGTAGGTCATCAACACCAAAATACAACCTGTCAAGATTGTTTTCTCAAGAAAAAAATACTTTTTTTTTGAAAAAAAGTATGATACACTAGAAGATAGATTCCATGTCAAGATGATATAATTTTACTATTTTGAATAAGTAATTAAGACAAAAAGTTGTGTCACATTGAAATGGTTATATCTTCAAGTTTTATTTAAAATATATATTTATCAAAATAGGAAAAAGAATCCATGCACTAAAGTTTCAAGTTATAAATACAAAAAAAATCAAGAAAAAAAAGAAATTTGGTATGTAAATAGTGATGTCTCACTTTACCATTTTATCTCATGAAGTCTCATGGCCTATATCTAGTATGATCTTGATGATCCTACCACAAGGTAAAAAATTTCACATCCTTCGCATGCTTATACTTTGGTTATCTTGATATACGCACTTGCTCATGAAATATCAAACATTGTTAGACACTAGGGGAAGGTAAGTTTGCATCTTGCTTTCAAATAACTCTTGATCCATGTCCAATATCTCACAATATGACATCAACATCATGATCTAGGTATCATTCTTGAAAAATCCAAAAACATTTGAAACATCTTCAAAAATCCAAAAACATACAAAACACATCTTAAAATCCAAAAACATTCATAACATCATCAAAATCCAGAAACATTCAAAACCTCATCAAAATCTCAAAAACATTCAAAACATTTCAAAAATCTCAAAAACATTTGTAAAGTTTCAAAATCTCAAAAATATTCAAAACATTTCAAAATCCCAAAACATCCAAATCAAGCAAAAAACCCATAAAAAGGTTAAAAACATCAAAAAAAAAAAAAAAAACATGTATATAGTTGAACTACATTACCTCTGGACTTGCACGTAGGAAAGGCCATCATTGATGATCCCCCAAGGCCTAGAGGTCAATCCTTTATGAGTCTGTCATAATAAACTAAAAATCCATCAATGTTCATATTGCATAATAAACTGTCTTGTCAAAGTCAGTCAAACTACATTGTCTCTGCACATGTACGTATCAAGGCCATCTTCGATGAGCCCTCAAGGCATTAGGTCAGTCCCCCTTAGGTCATGTTCTCTTGGTCTAGCCCTTGGAAAACACAAAAACATTTGGAAAACTTGAAAATATTTTTTTATAGAAAATATTGAAAACCCAAAACAACCTCAAATAACTTGAAAACTCAAACATTCAAATAACCTTGAAATATAAAAAATAGCCTCAAAACATATCAAAAAGTCAAAAACATTGAAGTATTTGAAACAAAAAAACCACCCATCCCATCTCGCTTTCACCCACGATAAACTTTCACCCATAATAAATTGATCATCACCTTCAACCTTTAGCAACACAAATAGAAACAGGTACAAGAAATCAACAAAACATAAAAACTTTAAATGCAAAAATCATAAGTCTTGATCATGATCAAACTTGTTAGTTAACATTTATATCAACGACCTATCAAACAATAAGAATTAATCAACATCCAATAGCATGTCTTATGGATATATCTTTCCTACAATGGGCATCATCATTGGAAATCACCCTAAACACATCCTTTGGAAAGAGATATGAATAACATTGACTAGTTGATTCATTTGATCTTTTTTGATTATTTATCTTATTGGTTCATTCTGATGACCTCTTGAAGATGTCAACAAAAGGATTTAGAGAGAAAGGAATGGGGCATCGATCATTGTTTTTGTTTGTTGTGCTTGTTGGAAATTCTTGTAATACGACCTTGGCGAATACTTACCTTGCATGTACAAGAATAGTCTCAAGTAAAACAATGGCTAGGACATACCAAGTGTTGGGAATAGGATTCCATTTAATTGCAATCCTAAAACATATTTCATGTATCTCTCGAGTCCTTGGAAAGTGTTCCCCAACACTAGGATTAGAAAGAGATTAAATTTGAATGAAATGAACATGTAAATTGAAATTTGTAATTATTTCTAAATGATAGGAACATGTGGGGATGCCCAAGAAGAGCTCCTACAAAATAGGAGCACATGGGGCACCCACATGGAAGGTGGAACCCACCTTGCTTAAGTTAACTATTTGGAGGAAAGATAACACTTCAGTAATGCATGTAAAGATCCTAGAAGTTAGGGATTGATATTTACATGAGTGAAGTTCAGTTCAGTATTAGTTTAGTTTAGTTTAGTTTAGTTCAGTTCAATTATCTTCAGTTGCATGTAGTTAGTTTGAGTTGCATGTTAGTTGACTTTAGTTGACTTGAGTTGCATGCTAATGACTTGAGTTGCATGATAGATAATAGGTGATACATTTAGTTAAGTGGGGATGATCAATCATGCATCATGTTTGCATGAATTGATGGAGAGATATGTTTCAGTTAACAAATATTGACTTAGACCCACCTTGGGCGCCCAAGTTGGCATCTTGGAGTTAACACCTTTTGCATGAGAAGATATTTACAAGGCTAAGTTAAGTGGGCCTATTCTTGGGTTCCAACTTTGAGGAGAATCTTGGAAGATATTTTCTTGACCAACGATCAGTTAAGAGTTCAGTTTGGGGCACCTAAATTTAGGAGACTCTGGATTTGACTTCATGTTACATGATGAAACTCTACTTGTAGGAAATAGGAATAGGTTTTTTAGAGGAGCTTCAAGCTCTTATAATTGGCAACTCTTTGGAGTTTTCAATGCTCATTATTGTCTATTAATTGTAGCAAGTTGAAGAGAGTTTTATCAGAGTTTGTTGCAGGTTGTGAAGAAGAATTACTGAAGGTAAAAGAAGCATATCAAGCAAAGGATTGATACAATACTATTGTAATATTATTATAAGGTTAAATAATACAAGCACTATTGATTCTGGTGGTGGATTTTTTTCTCGAAAGGGTTTCTCCACGTATATGTTGTGTCACTTCTATCTTCTTGTCTCATTCTTCTACAATCTTTTGTCTACTTCTACAATTGGTGAAATTGATCTAAACAGATAATCATACACAAAGAATTTGTAACAAAGAACACTTAATTAGATCTACAATCTCATAGTTTTACAAGTTTTAAAGCTACATAATTACCTCCATTTTCAACATTTGGTATCAGAGCTAACGGTTGGGTAGAGTTTGGGACGTCTTTCTCTTAAAATTTTGAAGGTTTTTTTGTTGTAGTGGGGGATTTTACTATTGTATTATTCAATAGCATTTTGTTTCCATAGTCCATAGTAGTTGTCTTCAAGATTTCTGGATAAACTATGTGCATATTTTTTACATCAACGTTTCAGATCATACTCCATGATCCATCATCAGGATGAAAAGAAAAAAAGAGAGAGAAATGAAATATAAGATAGCAAACTTGGATATAAAAGGAGAGGGGTTGAGAGGGTTGGGAAGCATAAGACCCATTGTTGATACAATTAATTCCCCTACCTACAAACTGGCAACTCATCTAGCCAAACTCATCTCACCTCTCATTGGAAAATCTAGCTCCTTTGTCAAAAACTCTTCCCATTTTATTGACTTCATCAAAGACAAGAAACTAGATGCAAATGATCTTCTTGTCAATTTTTATGTCGTCTCCCTCTTCACCAAAGTCCCCCTTCTTGACTCAATCAAGCTTATCAGGAAAAAGGAAATCCATGAAATTGCTTCCTTAGTTGAGTTATGTCTCAGATCCACCTTCTTCTCCTTCCAAGGTGTTATTTATGAACAAGTGGATGGAGTTGCTATGGGTTCCCCTCTCTCTCCCATCATGGCCAATCTTTATATGGAGCACTTCAAAGATATTTCCCTCCATTCATTCCCCTTCAAACCCAAGTGGTGGAAAAATTATTTGGATGAAACCAATATCTGTTGGTCTCATGGTCATGAGAAATTTAAAGAATTCGACTCACATTTAAACAACTTATCTTCTCACATCTCTTTCACCAAATAAATTGAAACTGATAACCAACTTCCTTTCCTTGACATTCTTCTCATCAAGAAAGTAGATGGCTCCTTATCTTGCTCTGTCTTTCAAAAAACCACTCACACTGACCTTTACCTTCATGTTTCCCCCCACCATCATCTGAGCCAAAAAGTTGGGGTCCTCAAAACCTTAGTTTCTAAAGCTTTCGTAATTTGTGATGATGAGCACCTTGACCAAGAATTGACCCACCTTACCCATGTTTTTTCATTAACTGGTTACAAAAGGAAGCAAATCAATAGGGAAATCAACCAATCCAAACCTAGGCTCACCCTCAAGCCTAACCCTTTTCGCACCCCCTCTCTCCCTCTGGCCACCCTACCCTATGTTGAGGGTGTCTCCAACAAAATTGCTAAGATCCTCCTAAAAAAGGGTATCAATTGCACCTTCAAGCCCATCTTCACAATAAGAAATCACATCCCTTCCCCTAAAGACCCCCAAGATCATTTCCTCAAATATGGTGTCTACAAAGTGATGTGTTCATGTGGCATCCCTTACATTGGGGAAACAGGGTGTTCCTTCAACACAAGAATCAAAGAGCATTGTGCTGACATAAGGCATGAACACATCTTGAAATCGGCTTTAGCTCTACAATCCTCTAAGAAAAAGCATCATATTTCCTTAGAAGACACCAAAATACTATTCAAAGAAGATAACTTCTTTAATAGGAAACTTAAAGAAGCCATTGAAATCAACAAACATCCCTGCAACCTTAACCGAGATGGGGGATGGACTCTAAGTTTCTCTTGGAAACCCCTATTAAATAGTCTCAATGTTCTCTCTCTTAGTCAGTCTTCATTCCCCTCCTCTCCCTCCTCATTTCCCTTCCCCGCCTAACCGCCCCACCCTCCCTGCTTGCTCCCTCTCTGCCCCCCTCCCTGCCTCGCTCCTCCTTCGCCCTCCCTCCACCTATCCCTCCCCTGCTTGTTTTTATCCCTATTATTGTTATTATTATTATTATTTTATTATTACTATATTTCTTACTTTTTAAGGTTGTCTTCTCTCTTAACTTCTCTAAAAAATTGGTTTATTTTTCTTTCTTTTAGGTTTGTTATCCTTTTCTTGCTTTAGTTGTTTCCTTTTGATTTATTTTATTTTTCCCTTTTTAATTTTAAGGTTTATATTTCACATTAATTTGGTTAATATCTTTCTTTGTTTTTGTTAGTTCTCATTATTATTTTTTTAATAATAATCTCCTTTATGATCATTATTATATGTTTTCATTATTTTCCTTATTATTTTGCATTTGTGATTTTAATTTTAATTGGTTTTTCCTATTCTTTATTCTTTTATTATTTCATTTTTTGTTCATTATATATTAATAATCAAATATTTAATAATCAATTATATCTTTATTAGTATCTTTTATTTTTATTTATTTATTTTTCATATTTGTTGTTTTTAATCCTTTGTGTTTTATGTTTAAAAAAATGTTGCTTTTGTGATCCTCTTTTTTCTTTTCTCATTTTCCTTTATTTCTTTCTTAAATTGTTTCTCTTTTTTGTTAATTCATTTAATATAATTTTGATTGCATTAAGTTTTTTACCTTTCTTTAGTGTTGTTAACATTTTATGATAGATCAATAATCATTCTTATGATTATCTTTATTTTTCTTATTTATCTATTCATTTTTTTGTTATTTTTTGGTTATTTTCTTTTTATTTGTTGCTTTTTATTCTTTTCTCTTTTTAGTCTTCATTTTTCAGTTTTTTTATCTTAGTGTATTTAATTTAATCATATCATTTTATTTATTTTTATTTTTTTGTGTTTATTCTTTTCTCTTCTATTAATCTTAATTTTTAATATATTATTTTCCTTCTTTTGTTTTGGTTTTTCTTTTATCTGATTGGTTTTTTTTAATGTATTATTTCAAATTGTTATTGATTATGGTTTTTATTATTAATTTGTGTCTTTTTACCTGAGTTCATTGAATCTTTCCCTCTGTTGATTTAGCTTCTTCCTCAGGTCGACCCTACTCCAGTGCCAACAGTCTCCAGTCTGATGTTTCAGATCCAACGTCTTCTTTGGGTGTCTCCAACATCAGTCCCATTGGTCTCCAACTTGATGTTTCAAGTACGCCTCCTTAGCCAATCTCGTGTCCTCTCTTTTGTCTCATGTCTCCTTTGAATTCTGGCATTAACATTAACTCTCGTTCTCTCCCCCTCTCTGGCAATCTTTCTCCTTCGTCCATTGCGATTGGTAGTGGCCAATCCAATGTCCCTTTTGACTATCCCCAGGTCACCTTCCAACCCCCTCGCTCCAATCCTAAGCATTCAACTTTTCTCCTCATTCTTGGAAATTCTTTCTCATACTCTTCTTCCTCCCTGGAAAGCCTTCACTCCCTGTCCTCCCTGTCACTCCCCGTCCATCTCCCTTTCTCCGAACCTCCCCCTCATCCCTCTATCCTTAGTTCAGTTGGTTGTCCCATCTATCTCGGGAGATGGACCTAAGGATAATAACAAAAATTCCCAATTTGTTCACGATTGGGAAACCAAGTTGGTTATTAACCTTTCAGATACCCGACTATGTCCCTTCGCTTTCAATTTTCTTAAAAGAGGCATGGGCTTCGCTATCTCCCCTCACCATATTCCTTTCACTGACTTTCTCATTGGGATTGAAAAGGCCATCCAATCTCTTCCTGTTGGGGTTTCTGAAGAGATTCGTCAAGGTTGTACAGTTGCCCTTAGGCATGCCAACCCCCCTAACATTTCTAGATTAGAGCTCCTTGCCTTCAAAAGTTTAATGAACAATCCCAACCTTGTCATTTCCAAGGCTAACAAAGGAAATGCAACTGTGATCATGAACAAACGAGATTACCTGTCCAAGATGCACATCCTCTTATCGTACTCAAGCTGACATAATTGTATAAGCTAATGGAATTAATTAAATCAGCAGAGAGGACACGAGATTGGTTGAGGAGGCGTACCTGAAACATCAAGCTAGAGACCGATGGGACTGATGTTGGAGACACCCGAAGAAGACGTTGGATATGAAACAATAGATTGGAGACCGTTGGCACTGGAGTAGGGATAACCTGTTATTGTTGATTTTGTAAAAGAAGTGTGTTACAATGAGTTCTAATTCTCATTTAGATATTGAAAGATTCAATGGATCTAGTTATGAGATGTGGAAACTAAAAATGGAGGATCTCCTTGAAGAGAGAGATCAGTGGTTAGTTGTTTGTAATGAGACAAAGTCACCTACAACGATGTCAAATGAGGATTGGGCTAAGCTTGATAAGAAGGCAAGAGGGACCATAAGATTATGTCATGTTGATGTTGTTCTCTTGAATGCTTTAAATGAAACTACTACATATAAACTGTGGAAAAAGATAGGTGATATCTATCAAACCAAAAATCTTACTAATAAGTTGTATATGAAAAGACAGTTGTATTCTTTAAAGATGAAAGGTGGTGATTATGTTGCACATCATTTAAATTCTTTTAATTTGATTCTAAGTCAGCTAGCATCCATAGATGTAAAGCTAGAAGATGAAGATAAATGCATTTTGTTACTTTATTCTTTACCATATTCTTGGGAAAATCTAATTGTTGCTATTAGTGGTAGTGGTGTTGAGCCTAAGATGGACAATATAATACCTACTCTCCAATCAAAGGAGATGAGGAGGAAGTCTAAAACGAGATCCAATGATGCCTTGTTTGTAAGAGGTAGGCCTAAGGAAAAGGAATCTAAAGCAAACAAGAAAGGAAAGGGTAAGTCCAAAGGACGGTCTAAAACCCCTGGTAAGAGTAAGGTAAAGTGTTGGAATTGTGGGAAACCTGGACATGTAAAGAAGGATTGTAAGAGCAAGAAAAAGAGTTTTGATGCTTCTACATAGAAATCCTCGAAAGACGGTAATGATGCATTGGTCATTTCATGTAATACTATTTGTGATAACTCTTGGCTTATTGATTCAGGTTGCTCCTATCATATGACTCCTAACAAGGAGTGGTTCACTAAGTATACTACATATGATGGAGGGAATGTCTTCTTTGGAGATAATAGCACAACAAAGGTTTTGGGAAAAGGAGAGATAAAGTTGTGTTTTAGTGAGGGTAGGGTTAAGACCCTTAATGATGTTTTACATATTCCAGGACTTGCTAGAAATCTACTTTATGTATCTAAGTTCAATGATTCTAGAATGCATGTGACATTTGACAAAGGTGGTTGCAGATTGGCAAAAGGGAATATGGTGGTTGCTAAAGGATCTTGGATTGGGACTTTTTTTAAGCTTAATACCTCCAATTTGAATAAATTATTCAATGTAACCAAAGCTGAAAATACATGTATGTTGTGGCACCATAGATTGGGCCACATTGGTGAAAAAGGTCTTAGGATCATTATTAATAAGAAATTGGTTGATGGTATTTGTAATTATAATATTGGAAAAAATGATTTTGTAAGCATTGTGTATTTGGAAAGCAATCTAGATATTCATTTCCTAATGGAACAAATAAAGCTACAAGATTATTAGAGATTATTCATTCAGATATAATGGGCCCTGTGGATATTGACTCTATTGGAAAATCTAGATATTATGTCACATTTATTGATGATGTCTCAAGATACACTTGGTTCTATTTTATACATAAAAATTCTAATGTGTTTAATAAGTTTAAAGAACTTAAGGCTTTGGTTGAGAAACAATCAGCTCATAAGATAAAAGTGTTGAGATCAGATAATGGTGGTGAATATTGTTCTTGGGAATTCGATGATTATTGTAAGCATGCAAAAATTGTGAGACAAAAAACTACTCCATATACACCTCAACAAAATGGAGTAGCAAAAAGGATGAACCAAACCTTAATGGAAAGAGCTAGGAGTATGTTAAGTAGTGCTAAGCTAGATCGGTGCCTTTGGGCTGAGATTGCAAGTACTTGTTATTTAATCAATAGATCCACTAGTTCATCGATTGAAGATAAAAATCGTTATGAAATGTGGTTAGGTAGGAAACCTAGTGTTGCACATTTAAGGATCTTTGGTTGTGAGGCTTTTGTTCATGTGCCTAAGGAATAGAGATCTAAGTTGGATCCAAAAGCACAAAAATGCATATTCATAGGTTATGGTAAAAATGTAAAAGGTTACAAGCTTTGGAATCCTCTAACCTGAAAAATTACTTTATCTAGAGATGTGATTTTCAAGGAATTTAGAGCTTATTCAGGAGAAGAACAACCAAAGGAGAAGGATACTTCTCGAACAATGCATTTTGAGATAAATACTGAGAAGCATGAAGATGCACATGTTGAAGAACAATTGGATGGATTGCATGAGGAGAGTTCACAGAGTTCTGAGATAGATGCTCATGATGAGCATATTGAGGAACAAGAAGAAACCCCTTTGAGAACATCCACAAGAAAAAAAAATCCCATTGATAGGTATATCCCACATAATTTCCGTTGTATATTTGCTTTGATGAGTACTAATGATGAAACTAGATCTTATAGTGAAGCTTTTTCTTCAAATGAGAACAAGCTTTGGTCACAAGCTATGCATGAGGAAATGGAATCCTTGGATACTTCTGACACATGGGATATTGAGAATTTACCCAAAGGAAGAAAGGCCATTGGTTGTAAATGGATCTTTAAAAATAAAATTGGAGCATATGGTAATCTTGAAAGGTACAAGGCTAGATTAGTAGCCAAGGGCTACTCCCAGAGAGAGAGAGTTGACTTTATTGAAATCTTCTCTCTTGTTGCTAAATTAACTTCTATTAGATTCTTTTTATCTGTTGCTGCTACTTATGATTTTGAGATACAACAAATGGATGTGAAAACTACTTTTTTGCATGGGAATCTTGATGAGGAGATTTATATGAAGCAAATTGATGGTTTTTTTGTAAAAATAAAAGAAGAATTGGTTTGTAGGTTAAAGAGATCTTTATATGGATTGAAACAGTTACCCAAAATGTGGTACCAAAAGTTTGATGCTTTTGCATTGAAAATTGGTTATGTTAGGAGTGAGGAAGATCATTGTGTTTACATAAAATGTATTGATGATTAGCTTTTAATTATTATCTTGTATGTTGATGACATGTTGTTTATTGGTAACAACAAAGTAATGATCAAAGAATTGAAATCACAACTCTCTATCACATTTGAGATGAAAGATTTAGGGGCTACAAAATATATCCTTGGTATGGAGATCAACAAAGATAGAGGTAACATAAAGCTTTGCTTAAGTCAAAGCAACTATGTTGATACTATTTTGAAATGGTTTAACATGCAGGATTGTAAACCAATTAATATTCCCTTACCAATTGGCATGAAGTTAAGTTTAGACATGAGTCCTAAATCTGATTTTGATCATAAGGAGATGTCTGAAATTCCATATGCTAGTGCAGTTGGTAGTTTGATGTATGTAATGGTCTGTACAAGACCAAATACAACCCAAGCAATGGGAGTTCTAAGTAGGTTTATGTCTAACCCTGGTAAAGAACATTGGAATTATGTTAAGAGGGTGTTTAGATATTTACAAGTTACTTCTGATTACTATTTGGTTTATCATGGTGCTAATGATATTGATATTATGCATAGATCATTGGACATATAGGGTTTTGTTGATTCAGATTGGGCAGGAGACCTAGAAAGTCGGAGGTCGACAAGTGGCTATGTGTTTACTTTTTTTGGAGTTGTGGTTATTTGGATGAGTAAGAGGCAGCCCAAAGTTGCTTTTCCCACCACAGAAGTAGAGTACATGGCTGCTACACATGTCCCTAAAGAGGCAATTTGGTTACAAAGACTTGGGAAAGGTATTGGTTTTAATTGAAAGCAAATTAAACTTGAATGTGATAGTCAAAGTGCTATTTGTTTAGCCAAAAATCCTATGTATCATGCTCATACTAAGCATGTTGATGTTTAGTATCACTTTGTACGAGAAATGGTTTAGAGTGGGAAGGTATTGATTGAGATAGTTGACACTTTGATCAATGATGCAGATTATCTTACGAAACTAGTTCCTACAGATCTCTTGGTGTAGGAAGGCCATTGGCCTTGAGTCCTATACTTGATTTATACTAATGATTCCTTGTTTAGAATAATTGCAATGTATAATGTCAAGTGGGAGAATGTTAGGAATAGGATGCCATTTAATTGCAATCCTAAACATATTTCATGTATCTCTCGAGTCCTTGGAAAGTGTTCCCCAACACTAGGATTAGAAAGAGATTAAATTCGAATGAAATGAACATGTAAATTGAAATTTGCAATTATTCCTAAATGATAGGAACATGTGGGGATGCCCAAATAGCACTCCTACAAAATAGGAGCACATGGGGCGCCCACATGGAAGGTGGAACCCACCTTGCTTAAGTTAACTATTTGGAGGAAAGATAACACTTCTGTAATGCATGTAAAGATCCTAGAAGTTAGGGATTGATATTTACATGAGTGGAGTTCAGTTCAATTCAATTCAATTCAGTTTAGTTCAGTTTAGTTATGGTTTAGTTATCTTCAGTTGCATGTTAGTTGAATTTAGATGACTTGAGTTGCATGACAGATAACAAGTGATACATTTAGTTAAGTGGGAATGATCAATCATGCATCATGTTTGCATGAATTTATGGAGAGATATGTTTTAGTTAACAAAGATTGACTTGGACCCACCTTGGGCGCTCAAGTTGGAATCTTGGAGTTAACACCTTTTGCATGAGAATATATTTACAAGGCTGAGTTAAGTGGGCCTATTCTTGGGCACCAAATTTGAGGAGAATCTTGGAAGATATTTTCTTGACCAACGATCAGTTAAGAGTTTAGTTTGGGGTGCCTAAATTGAGGAGACTCTGGATTTGACTTCATGTTACATGATGAAACTCTACTTGCACAAAATAGGCATAGGTTTTTTAGAGGAGCTTCAAGCTCTTGTAATTGAAAATTCTTTGGAGTTTTCAATGCTTATTATTGTCTATTGATTGCAAAAAGTTGAAGAGAGTTTTATCAGAGTTTATTCCAGGTTGTGAAGAAGAATTGTTGAAGGTAAGAAGAAGCATATCAATAAAAGGATTGATACAGTATTATTGTAATCTTATTCTAAGGTTAAATAATACAAGCACTATTGGTTCTAGAGGTGGATTTTTTTCCCAAAAGGGTTTCTCCACATATATGTTGTGTCACTTCTATCTTCTTGTCCCATTCTTCTACAATCTTCTGCCTACTTCTACAATTGGTAAAATTGATCTAAACAATAATCATACACAAAGAATTTGTAACAAAGAACACTTAACTAGATATACAATCTCATAGTTTTACAAGTTTTAAAGCTACATAATTACCTCCATTTTCACCACCAAGTTATTCATACCTTTTATGTATTAGCCTCCTTACTTCGATGGCTTCATTCATTCACATGATCAAACAAGGATACTCCTATCTATTTGCAAAGTCAAAGTCATGCATTAGATACAATGTCATCCTGGTTTGTAATACCTTGGTCCATCGTGTCTACTTACTATATCAAAATAAGGAGTGTTATTATGAATTAATCCTAATTTGAGAAGCAAAGCTATATCATGTATCCTATCTTGTCACATATCCAATAAAGTCTTGAATAATCATAGATTTTTTGGAGTTCTGAATCAATCACAATAAATAATAAAGGCTAATCAATATCCATCTCATTCTTCTACTTCTGTCCATGCTAACATTTCCAACCTAGTATCATGACATACAACAAAAAATAATATAAATGCATCCATATTGCATCCACAAACCGTCAACATACATATCATAGCATTTATCTCATAGCATAATCCTACATAATCATCACATATCATGAGAAAAGATATAAAAAAAGAAATCATCCATTGCATTACAGTACATCCTGCATACACAAACCATTTCTATATCATATTACATCATATCATAAGCATAATCACCACATCACGACTTGAGCATAATAAAGGAAACATCCATCATATAAGCATCTCATATACATTTGCATCCATATATAACACATACATAATGCATCCATAAGCATAAAAATACCATCTAACCATAAGTATGAAATGGGACATCATAAGTATAATTTCTGAATTCGATCATCTCATATATAAATAAAAAAAAGACTGTCATGATACATATCAAAGTGTGATATACATCAAAATATACATGAGGTTATCAAAAAAACCAATGAATGAATATACATCAATAATCAAGGCTACATAAAAAATATATATATGTACATCGGTGGCTATCCTTTTCTCCCCTGGTCCTCTCTGAGAGGTGGCTGATGTCCACCTGACTGACTTGCTCATCCTGACTGGCCAACTAACGGCTCACCTATTGAACCACTAGGAGCTAGAGCCCTCCTATGTGAATAATTCAGCTGACGCCTGTGGGGAGGAACCCTTGAATAGTATATCATCTTGTAGTATGATTCCTCAGCCATAGCTAGTTTATAAAGGGTTGTGAAGACCATAATACCTTGTCCCTAAGAGGAGGAGGCCTCTAGCTATTGTCTAAATGGAGTCTCTTGCACTAGCTACAATTCTATCTCCTATCTTTGTTGTCGCTCCTGATCTCTCTTTATGCAGGCCAAGTTTCGCTCCTGTCTGAAGGTATCACACTCCTAGAGAGTAGCATCTCTCTGCTATATGGATATATCTCTCTCAGTTTGAGCTTTTTCTCACTTAGCTTTGTCTTGCTCCTATGCAACTACCTCTAGCTACAGATCAGGCGACTCAACTACTCTAATCTATGGTTTTTGTGGCACACGTGGTGGTGTTCCATGAGGTGGTGGATCTGGTAGCTGTTGGGGTACCTATCTTAGAACTTGAGCATAGGCCTGTCCTCACCCCTACCTCTACCTCTACCTCTACCTCTGCCTCCTCGACCTATGACGTGTACCCTTTATGAGTCAGTGAGTCTCACTGGCCGATGTTGCAGAAACCATACATCATATCTTGTTGTGGTGCCTAGATCATTATGCCCACCTACATAAACCCATGGCAATAGAACCAATTGACTGAAATCATCTATCATAGTCTATTGTAGCATCTATGGTACCCACTCTCCAATCTCCATATAGGTCCTCGCATAGACAACTCTATAGCCATATCTCACACTGTCCTGCTACTCTTCAAACTGATGAGCAACACGGTCAGGTAGGTATCTTTCAATAATGTGAATGTTGTGACCTTGGAGCCAAAAGGTTTGTCTGTAGTAAAATAGATATGTCACATCGTCATCCTAGGCCTATGCCTAAATACATGGCCTCCATCGGAACTAGGTCATATAATCTATGACTCATCGCTAATATTCTATATCCCTGGCCCTTGTATGATGCAACTTGGTCATTCTAGCATACTAGTAGGAAACTGGGTCCTCCTCATCGATGTCTCTAAGAGCTATCATTGGTTTGAACATAACTATGTGCTCCCAAGCCCAAATGTGTAGAAGTGTGACTACTATAAAAATACTCATGATGTCCCTATACACCACCTAATGCGTGTCATGATATAGAATTTGGTGAGAATGCATGGTCTCCAAGTGTAGACAAAGACATCCTCCATAATCCTATGTAGTACTAAGCCCCATCCTAGGATGAATAGTCTGCTCCTTATGTCTGGCATAAGGAATCCTATTTAATGATCCCTCCAATAACCAATGTGAGATTGTTTGAGACTCCAATGAAGTGTCACAGGTCTATTTGAACTCCCTCCAATAGAAGATCGTCAACTCCCAAAATGGCATACATGGCCTCCAATCCAAGGTCTACATAACAAACTATCCTCTCACCATGGATTGGTACCCCGAGTACCCTCTAGACGTCCTCTAAAGTAATTGTAGCCTCATTTGTCGAGAGGTGGAAGGATGAGTTCTTGGAGTGCTAACACTTAACAAGTGTAGTCATCATGGCCAAGTGTGTCCAAATCTTCAACATGTAAGCAATATGTTATAACCCACAAGCAATATGTTATAACCCAACATCATCGAGAAATATCACGTCAAACTCTCCCAACTCGACTATTTGCTCCAAGATTTGTGGTCTCCGCTCCTGTGACAATAATGGGTGGAAGACCTCCTGCATGCACAATGCTCATGTTGTCAATTTTACTAAAACTTGAAAAAATCTAAGTCAAAAACCTAGAAATGTAAAAGTGAGCCTTTATTGTAAAGGTGTTACCAAAATGCAAAAGCGTGGCTATTCTACAAAAGCGTCACCATTTCAATGACACTCAACAAAAGTGAGGCTCTCCAATTCTGTAGAAGCGTATCCAAACTTCATGCAACTGTGTTACAAAAATAAAAAGTGTCAATGTATTTTCAAACTCCAGCACTAATGCCTAGGAGTGACACCTTAATGCAAAGGTTTCGTGTCAGGTTTCAAAAACGTTGCCCAAACAAAGACACCTTTTTTTCCCCTAATCATGCCTACATTTCACTACATAGAAGTATATGCAAGGAACGTTTTTTGGGGTACATATCGATGGTCCTGTGTTTGATGGCCACTAGAACTCACGGACTCAATCTGTATGGTGTGGGGGAAGTATGCAACATGCCATTATTTCATGTGCTTTGGAGGAACTCTCATGGAATGTCTCTAAGCTCTCTCAAATTCACCAAAGCCAAGTGTGCAAATGAGCTCCAAATTCACCCAAATTCATATATATGCATTTCCAAACCTAGGTTTTTAGCCCTGTATCTCCATTTTCTTGCTCTACAACCTGCCATGGTTGTTTCATCAGGGTCATAGGGACTTGTTTTTCATCCTCTTCACAGCTGAACCATTCTTGTATCTTTTTCATGAGAACGACTTGAAATTTAACTTTTTCACTCAATCTCTCGAGGGGGGCAGCATACCAACATTCCTATCATCTACTAGGGTACAGTGAGGCATCTGTAAAAGTTAGAGAAATTTTTAATTTTTGATCTAAGCATCGTTAGTTTAAGCAACATCAACTCTTCGAAGCAACGTAGGATGTACATTGCTTCAAAGAGGGGAAAAATGTAGACATCTAAAAATGTCTTGATCATATTGCACACTTGATTTTGATTACTAACACTAGTTCTCTCATTTCTTACCTATTTTCATCTATTTAATTAAATATTTTCAATTGTTTAATTAAATTCACCATTTTCTTCTATTAATCGGATAATTAATATTATTTGATTAATTCACCCCGTCACACTAATTCTCATCTCATTTGATTTAATATTACAAATTATTTAATTAAATCTCCTAAGTCTTCTCATTTGATTAAATAATGCAAATTGTTTAATCAAATGTCCTAAATCCCACTTTGATTAAATGATTTCTAATTGTTTAATTAAATCTCTAAATTCCCTCCACTTGCACAATTAAATAATTTATTAATTATTTAATTGACTAATTTCTTCTAATCCTCTAATCATTCAAAGAATATTCTCATGGAATATTCCTTCAATTTGAATTCAAATATTTCTCTCCACATTAAAATATCTCACACATGCTCCTAAAATTATGGGATTTGTATTTGTCTCAAGCAATTTGAGCCCTTGATTAACATCATTGAACCATCTCATTGAGTAATTGTATCCTTTGATTTGATCTTTAATCCATGCCATCTTCTCTCATTCAATTCTATCCTTTGATTAGCCAATTTGATCTTAGCCATTGATTCCTTCAATAAGTCTATAAATAGTGTTTATTTTACATGAATTTCTATTCACAAACATTTGAGCAACTACACTATACTAAAATTTACATCCATCTTTGAGATCAATTACCATTTGTGAATCACCATTGATGTCCATTCATCCAACCTTCATCAAGCTTTGCATCATTCAACATGGATTAGGCTTGGGACAAAGCATTCCACATCAGATCCAACACTAGTACCCCAATGTGATGAGGTTTGTAATTATTAGTTAGGCTTTTGAATTGAGTTAGCAAGTTGATATTTAATATTTTCTTTCAGCTTTCTTAGTATTTGCAATAATTTCATTGGAATATGGCTTAATTATACCAATTACTATGTTTCTTAGTTGATTCCCAGCTTAATTGATTTGATTAATCTTTCATGTCCATACCTTTTATAGGACTAAGGCAGAGGTCGATTATAAAAAATCACATGGAAAACACAATTAATGGAATCAAAATTTGACACATGGCTAGAGAATATCTTTTGTACATGAGATATCGGAAAATAGTTTCAGAAGAATTGATCAAATTTCCCTTATAAGACTTTATTGTTGTTGATTGTCCATTAACATTTATAAAATTTTGGATACTTTTTGGCTTGGTCAAATATACCTATAGTTGACTAAATCTTGGTAGCAATCTTTCAATTTAGGATTCACTACATAGATTCGATTGAACATTATCATGTGTTTATTTCTTCCTAATCTTCTCCTTCATCTTCACTCGAAATTATGCTAGATCTAGTATGCTTCAAAATCTCCACAATTTTTTGTATAAGTTTCAACATCGAGTTTCATATCTACCTTTGAATCTTCAACTGGATGTGCACTCTTTGATAGCTCTTAAGAATCTTACAAAATTAAGGATGAATTTTGTTCAATTCAACTATCCTTTTACACCCTCAACAAGAACAATTTCAATTTTCATCAAATATCTTTTTTCCAAAAAACATCATGCTTACTCTTTAATTTAACTCTTAGTACTTTCCCCTTTTACCTTAAAATATTATTCACTAGGGCATTCAACCAAGATAATAAGACCTTTTCATTTCATGCATTAAAATCGTCTTTTTGTGACTAATTTTCATTGAAAATTTCCTTTTATCCATTTCAATAAGAACTATCGGACCATTGTGTAGATTTTCATGGTTATTAGAATATCATTGGATGTGAAATTTAGGGATATGATGCATCGAGTTTCATAAGAAGAAATATGTGCACAAGATTCAATTATGTTTCACTTGGGAGAAAGTGTAATTATAACTAGATATAACATTGGGTTCGATATCCATTATCAATGCCACTTTGTTATGTTAAGGATTATTTTGTGTGAATAATACTTCTTATCACATCTAGAGCTAGATCTAGATTTTTTTACACAATGTTTGGTTTGGTAAGACTCATAACCTTTAATATGATTTGATAAAAACCTCAGGTCCATATGATGGGACATGTTTTTACTTATGAGGATCTGTATCGAGTTCCAATTGAATAACTTAGTGTTTTGCAGGCACTATCATTGGTATAGGACCAACTACCTTACCAATATGGAAATTACGAGTGCAGTATCTGATTTAGTAAGACTAAAAGCTTTCAAAAAATCTAACTTCTTTATTTCAACAGATCTCAAGCCAATTCAAAGGGTAACTAATACTATTTTGAGCACATTTTCAATTTCTCAATCAAAATGAGTTATCTCAAATCTTCAAATTTAAAGCCTCCATAATGACATATGAATTTTTCACTACCATCAATAGCACAAGAAAGAACTTACAAAATGGGGTCCCCAAATTGCTTTATCAAAATGGGGTATATTGTGAGACTACACAACAACTAGCAACTAGAAAAAATAAACAAAATTTCAAAAATCTAGGAAATAAAGGTAAATTAAAACATAAAATTTTCAATTCTCATGAGATTTAACTTGTTTTCATGTTCACCATAGAACAATATCTTTAATAGTGAAAGCATAGAACTTGAAGGAACTCAATTGTGTGCATGTGATTCATTCCTTTCTTTATAAAAATTAAAAAATAGTAACCATTTGTATTAGGCTACATAGTTTTATTTTACTTTTTAAGCCAACCTTGGATAGAACCTTGCTTCTAGTCAAGCATCCATAGTCCTAAAGAGGTTATCTCTATAATTCTCCCAAACATAGCTCTACTACCAACCAGGCATTCATAGCTCTAGTAGAGATATTTAGATTACCTAAAGAGTTGAATTTCTCTTTTCTTTTTTATTTTTAAATATTTTCTCTTCTTTTCTTTTGATATTTCTTTGAAGCTCTTTTCTTTTCAAATTGCTAACACTAATGCTAGGTATTAGGTTGGGAATTATAGTGGTAGAAAAGGAAAACCTTTAGATTTTTCACCTAATACAAATATTCACTATCCCAACAAATCCAAAGAATTTAAAGTATTTAGATATAATTCATTGTCATGTTTTATGTGCTCCATTAAACATATTGTTACATGAAGCACATTAAATAAGAAAAAATAGTAAAAGTTACAAACATACATACAACTTACCATTATGTCCAAAATTAAAGAGATTTTATTTTCTCATGATGCTACTAACTTACCCCATCCTGACACACTATCCTTTCTTATGGACCTAGCAGTAATAAGATTCAAATTGATTAATTAAGTTTTTGACGGGAAACACCACAATTAGAATGCAACTAGCTAACTTTTAAATACCACCTCATGTATCCATTCCTATAACCGTAAGACTCATCATACCTTGAAAATACATAAGGTAAGGATATATTCTCTATTTAATCTATTAAGATGAAATGCAGCTATATGTTACTCATTAATGGATTTCATATGGAACAATTCATAGCTATTATATTTAAACTTATTCCAAATGTGCCCCTTAGAATTAAATGTATTAGTTGTATTTAATATATATAAAATATGTCGAGAGTTATCCTTTTTGAGGCACCTATTTTCAGCTATAAAAGAAAAGCTCAATAAAGGAAAGCAAAAAAAACAAAACTAAGGATAAGATGCCATAGGCATCGAACCAAATAAACCAAAGCTAAAATAAGGAAATTTCTGCATTATGTAAACTGCTTTAAAATCTGATTTAAAAGCATAAATCTATTGATAAATACTTTACTTTGCGACAGGTTAGTAGACGCCAATTTAAATGGGGAGAATAAAAATGTACACATACTTGTTGATGTCATTGTAATACGCCTCTCAACATAATTAATTAGTGACTGGCATATCTCACGCAATTAACCACATATTCCATAGTGTAGGGTCATATAGCATTTATGTGAATATATTTCAGGGAATGACTTGGGCATATGAAATCTTTTGAAATCTAAATACCAAACTATACTTTTGATCTTATTTTGAGTAATAGAATGCAATAATTTTTTCTTTTCCAAGTTTTTAATCCTAGTACTTAGAGCAAAAGGATGAATGATTGTAAATTAAATCTAAATCTAACTTAATTTAAACTACACTAGAATATTTATAAAGAAGAAGACCTATGATAACTTGCACTAATACTTTTATGTTCATGACTGCTTATAATTTTTAAGAGTATTTGAGTGGTGTTGATGGTTCTTAATGCAACAAATTTGTCTTTATACTAAGAAACATACCTAATGGTTTTGCAATTTTGATATTCAATACGGTAATTATTAACCATTAGTAATTGGGGTAATTCATCATTTATATGATTTATCAAAACACAAGCTATATGGTTTACACCTCTATAATGAAAATAGTAAATTTTAGAAAATTTAGTAGGATAAAAAGATATAACTTAGCTTGTTTTTGGATATGTTGGAAGAAATCAGTTTTCATTTGTTGAATTGATTTTTGAAAGACCATTTTGTTTTCCTTCTAAAGAATTTATGCAACTTTGAGATGTGTGTTCATCTTCAAATATCAATCTATATCTATTTATTGAAGCTTCTTTTGAAGTTAATTCACTTTTAA
>VDFB02243530.1:0-45797 GCA_007258455.2 Sequoia sempervirens | reverse complement strand
TCTTCAAAGAGGTGGTGAGGCTACATGGTCTACCAAAGAGTATTGTTTCAGATCGTGACACCAAATTTGTGGGGTACTTTTGGAGGACCTTGTGGAAGAAGCTGAAGACAGAGTTGAAGTTTAGTTCTACACACCATCCACAAACAGATGGGCACACAGAGGTTGTTAACAGGAGTCTGGGTAACCTACTGAGATGTTTGGTAGAAGATAAACCCAAGGGATGGGACTTGATCTTACCCCAGGCAGAATTTTCTTACAAAAATTATGTCAACAGAAGCACTGGTAGATCACCATTCTAGATTGTGTAGGGAGGTAGCCCTAGAAAAGCTCCAGAATTGAGGAAGATAGACCAAGAGAAGAAAATAAGTGTTGAAGCCGAATATTTTGCAGAACACATCAAGGATATACATGAGAAGGTAAGAGAACATATTAACAAGATGAATATACAGTATAAGGCTAAGGCAGATCAGAAGAGGAGGTATAAGGAGTTTCAGATTGGTGATGAAGTGATGGTCCACTTGATGAAAGAAAGGTTTCCAGTAGGAACATATAACAAATTGAAGATGAAGAAATTCGGTCCCTGTAAGATTTTGAAGAAGCATGATTCAGGGAATGCATATGAGGTAGAGTTGCCTAATGGAATCAACATTTCCCCTGTGTTCAACATTTCAGATTTGACAAAGTATCATGAAGGTGGAAAGGATGAAGCACCAGCAATAGGGCAGTATGGCATTCCAGCACCTACTTCAGAAAGGGAGGAGATTGAAGCAATCTTGGATAGTCGTGTGGGAAGGAGTACCATAAATAGGCAATATGAAGAATATCTGGTGAAATGGAGAGGAAGTCCTGTGGAAGATTCATCCTGGCTATCTAAGACAGCAGTTAACCGGTTGGGTTTTCCTCAACCATCTGAGACGTGACGGAATCACTTCTCAAATTACCCTGGGTGTCTGATGCAGGAGTATCCAGTGGTGTAAGGGCAATTTTGCATCACCCAAAATAGTTAAATTTCAAATTTCTCAATTTTTAGATGTTTTTACATTTTTGGATACCCTTTTCGTCATAATGAAATTCCCAATTTACAATTTTTATTTTCGGTTCCTGGGTTGAAAGATATTGCAGTTTTAGTTTCCCAGATTTGTACCTGAAAACCTTCCGAGTTAGATTTGAGGCACTTAGAGCTCCCATATCGGCCCCGAAACTTCCTGAAATCAGCGTAGTTGATTTCAAGCATGTTATTGACTTCAAGACCTTTCCAACAGTCCAAACGGTTCGCGAATCGGAGTCCTGGATCAAAATTTATGGTCCCAGGAAGTTGGCGCACTTTCTAGAAGATACAATTGCAAATGCTCTTTTGAAATTTGAACTTCATGTTGTAAATTTTCAGCGCCAAACCACCTAAACTCAAATTTGAATGTTGTTTTGGCTCCAAAATAATGAGGAGTTCTATTTATGGGCGGGTTTCTAATTTTTTGGGTAACTTTTTGGGGACAAGCTCACATATTGCGAAAGGGTTATTCTGTAGCTTTCTGTAACTTGCATGTGTTGTAGAACTTGGGGATTTGAGATCCTCTACATGTAAGAAGCTCCATTTTCTGAATAATAAAATTATTCTCTTGTTTGTGGGTTATTTTCTAATTCTTGGGCTGCACCCTCATTAGATTAGTTGGAATAATGTGTATTGAAGGTAATTATTATGGAAAGTGAAGTGCATAATTTTGATGCGAGTGTTGGACACATACACCAATAAGAAGATAAATTCTCACAAAAGAACATGGGAACCTACCTTTACTTGAAAGATCCACTGGGAAAACCTAAATCTAAGGTGATCTTAGTCTGATCCCAAGGCTCGAGAATGTCAGGTCTTGACGCACTAGGCTCACTTAGGGTTTGTTGTGTAAATTTTTGTTAATCACGAGGGGTCTATGGTACTTCAAGTTAATTGGTATCCAAAAGATCATAACATAAGCTCAATTTGATCACTCGCATGTCACTTCACAACTTCATGAAATGAAAGATTTGGAATAATATTTCATGAATTCAAATTACTTGCATATATTCAAGCAGATTTAGCATTAATCACTCTACAACTTCATGGAAACAAAACATTTACATGAAGTTGTAGAGTGATTAATGCTAAATCTGTTTAAATATATACAAGTAATTTGAATTCATGAATATATTACTGCAAGTAATTTGCCTAGTTGTCCATACTCAAATGTTTTCTAACAACCTATTTCTCTTGCACATGAAATTTTGCATGTCAATTCCCTCTCAAACCATCAATAAAAATAGATCATTAGAATAAAACCATCCTTATCATTATTCCTCTCAAAACTAAAATCAAATAGCATGCTTCAAAAAATTTATGTAACCGTTGAATTTAGGCGGGTTTTTAAACGTTTTGTGAACTTGAGCAAAGCTAGGTAACAAGCTTGAATATTTTTGTGCCAATGCATCATTTACCTAGGTACCCGACACCCGATTACCTAACTACCTTTAAGACTCAACTAGCTAATTTACTACACTTCTCGAAACAAATCACAACCTGGCTTTTGCCTTCTAGCGGCCTTTTTAGACCCGCAAGATTTTGACTCCTAGCTAAAGCAACTTTGTCCAACTTTCTCCATGAACTCATCCCAATTATTCACCCATACTCAAAATACCCAAAAACCCATTCACCCGAACTCTCAACACCTAGTACACTTGATCATAAATTATTTTTAAGATTTTTGACTTCCCATGTGCTTTCCTTGAGGCTACCAGCCAACTAGCATCTATCTTAAGCAATAATTTTCAACTTGGGTACCCAAGCCTTACATTCTTGGGGCCTATTCTGAGACCACACAACACATAATAGAATATCTTTCAACTCTAGTAAATCAAAATAATGATGTGTAAGGTCCTTGTGTGAAAACAATAAAAACAACAAAACTTGAGTGAGTCTAGTGAGTCAAGACTTGACATTCTTGATCCTTGGGATAACTAATTCCTAAGCAAATTAGTAATCTTTCAAGATAGAAATTTTATGTTGTTCAAATTATATGTGTATGCTGTGCAAGTAACATCATCATCAACAAAAGTGGCACTAGAAGGAGGGCCTGAACATGTTGGAGTTGAATGAGCCTTCTAAAATTTTATTCTAAGATGATAAATCTCCTTAAATTTAAAAAAATTATAAAAAGTAAAAAAATGCTAAAATTATAAAATTTGAGCTTTAATGGAGAATCAAAGGTATAAGCAACCTCATTGGAAGTACAATTTCAAAATCGGCATTCCTTTCTTTCAAATAATTTTGAATAGAAAGATTTCTCCCAAAAGTTGGTCTAATTTTGAATTGTGTGGAAATTGTAGAATTCATAATACTTCAAATCATGATGAAAATAGTTGTGTGACTTTCCTTATTAGGATAGACTCAGCTATGTGAAAGCTAATTTATCTTTCTGAAGTGTATAGGTGTAAATTTCATGATGGAAGCTATTACAATGTAGTGACCTTGAAAAGAAGGGCATATAGAATAAATGAAGTACTTTCTAATATTGCTAATATTAATAATCAACTATTGAATTATTGTGAACTCATAGTGCTAAATACTTTATCTCTTGGTTGGAGTGAGCTCTCCAAATATTGGTTCGCATAGATTAAGAGTGTGGAAAAATGTGTTTTTATGGTGGAATATGATTTGGCACCAATTCAAAAATCCCTAGAAGCTAAATTATGGGATTTAAATGTTTTGAAACAAGATGAAGTTTCATCTCCCTTATCTTTTGAATTAAATGTAAAAGGGGGGAATGTGTTTTAATTGGCTCATTTAAAAGATAAAGAGGATATTGGTATGGCAGATACTGATATACAAGTGTTTAAAGAAGATGTGATCAAGTGTCCTAAATTTGAAAATCTCACGATGCATAAAGGACATCCAAAAGAAGATCTTGATGAAGATAACTTTAATTTAGAAAATTATTTTCAGCAGATTGATTATAAATCTTTCTTCTTTGTGATTAATGATGTGTAATGTAATAAATTGTGGGAGTTAAGTGATAAAAATGATATCTTAAATAATCATAGCAAATTATTGCTTGGATTAAAATGTAATATTGGCAGAGGGGACATCTAAAGAGGTGTTGAATTTAAAAGTGAATTAACTTCAAAAGAAGCTTCAATAGATAGATATAGATTGATATTTGAAGATGAACACACATCTCAAAGTTGCATAAATTCTTTAGAAGGAAAACAAAATGGTCTTTCAAAAATAAATTCAACAAATGAAAATTGATTTCTTCCAACATATCCAAAAGCAAGCTAAGTTATATCTTTTTATCCAACTAAATTTTCTAAAATTTACTATTTTCATTATAGAGGTGTAAACCATATAGCTTGTGTTTTGATAAATCATATAAATGATGAATTACCCCAATTACTAATGGTTAATAATTACCGTATTGAATATAAAAATTGCAAAACCATTAGGTATGTTTCTTAGTATAAAGACAAATTTGTTGTATTAAGAACCATCAACACCACTCAAATACTCTTAAAAATTATAAGCAGTCATGAACATAAAAGTATTAGTGCAAGTTATCATAGGTCTTCTTCTCTATAAATATTCTAGTGTAGTTTAAATTAAGTTAGATTTAGATTTAATTTACAATCATTCATCCTTTTGCTCTAAGTACTAGGATTAAAAACTTGGAAAAGAAAAAATGATTGCATTCTATTACTCAAAATGAGATCAAAAGTATAGTTTGGTATTTAGATTTCAAAAGATTTCATATGCCCAAGTCATTCCCTGAAATATATTCACATAAATGCTATATGACCCTACACTATGGAATATGTGGTTAATTGCGTGAGATATGCCAATCACTAATTAATTATGTTGAAAGGCGTATTACAATGACATCAACAAGTATGTGTACATTTTTATTCTCCCCATTTAAATTGGCGTCTACCAACCTATCGCAAAGTAAAGTATTTATCAATAGATTTATGCTTTCAAATCAGATTTTAAAGTAGTTTACATAATGCAGAAATTTCCTTATTTTAGCTTTGGTTTATTTGGTTCGATGCCTATGGCATCTTATCCTTAGCTTTGTTTTTTCTGTTTTCCTTTATTGAGCTTTGCTTTTATAGCTGAAAATAGGTGCCTCAAGAAGGATAACTCTCGACATATTTTATATATATTAAATACAACTAATACATTTAATTCTAAGGGGCACATTTGGAATAAGTTTAAATATAATAGCTATGAATTGTTCCATATGAAATCCATTAATGAGTAACATATAGCTGCATTTCATCTTAATAGATTAAATAGAGAATATATCCTTACCTTATGTATTTTCAAGGTATGATGAGTCTTACGGTTATAGGAATGGATACATGAGGTGGTATTTAAAAGTTAGCTAGTTGCATTCTAATTGTGGTGTTTCCCGTCAAAAACTTAATTAATCAATTTGAATCTTATTACTGCTAGGTCCATAAGAAAGGATAGTGTGTCAGGATGGGGTAAGTTAGTAGCATCATGAGAAAATAAAATCTCTTTAATTTTGGACATAATGGTAAGTTGTATGTATGTTTGTAACTTTTACTATTTTTTCTTATTTAATGTGCTTCATGTAACAATATGTTTAATGGAGCACATAAAACATGACAATGAATTATATCTAAATACTTTAAATTCTTTGGATTTGTTGGGATAGTGAATATTTGTATTAGGTGAAAAATCTAAAGGTTTTCCTTTTCTACCACTATAATTCCCAACCTAATACCTAGCATTAGTGTTAGCAATTTGAAAAGAAAAGAGCTTCAAAGAAATATCAAAAGAAAAGAAGAGAAAATATTTAAAAATAAAAAAGAAAAGAGAAATTCAACTCTTTAGGTAATCTAAATATCTCTACTAGAGCTATGAATGCCTGGTTGGTAGTAGAGCTATGTTTGGGAGAATTATAGAGATAACCTCTTTAGGACTATGGATGCTTGACTAGAAGCAAGGTTCTATCCAAGGTTGGCTTAAAAAGTAAAATAAAACTATGTAGCCTAATACAAATGGTTACTATTTTTTAATTTTTATAAAGAAAGGAATGAATCACATGCACACAATTGAGTTCCTTCAAGTTCTATGCTTTCACTATTAAAGATATTGTTCTATGGTGAACATGAAAACAAGTTAAATCTCATGAGAATTGAAAATTTTATGTTTTAATTTACCTTTATTTCCTAGATTTTTGAAATTTTGTTTATTTTTTCTAGTTGCTAGTTGTTGTGTAGTCTCACAATATACCCCATTTTGATAAAGCAATTTGGGGACCCCATTTTGTAAGTTCTTTCTTGTGCTATTGATGGTAGTGAAAAATTCATATGTCATTATGGAGGCTTTAAATTTGAAGATTTGAGATAACTCATTTTGATTGAGAAATTGAAAATGTGCTCAAAATAGTATTAGTTACCCTTTGAATTGGCTTGAGATCTGTTGAAATAAAGAAGTTAGATTTTTTGAAAGCTTTTAGTCTTACTAAATCAGATACTGCACTCGTAATTTCCATATTGGTAAGGTAGTTGGTCCTATACCAATGATAGTGCCTGCAAAACACTAAGTTATTCAATTGGAACTCGATACAGATCCTCATAAGTAAAAACATGTCCCATCATATGGACCTGAGGTTTTTATCAAATCATATTAAAGGTTATGAGTCTTACCAAACCAAACATTGTGTAAAAAAATCTAGATCTAGCTCTAGATGTGATAAGAAGTATTATTCACACAAAATAATCCTTAACATAACAAAGTGGCATTGATAATGGATATCGAACCCAATGTTATATCTAGTTATAATTACACTTTCTCCCAAGTGAAACATAATTGAATCTTGTGCACATATTTCTTCTTATGAAACTCGATGCATCATATCCCTAAATTTCACATCCAATGATATTCTAATAACCATGAAAATCTACACAATGGTCCGATAGTTCTTATTGAAATGGATAAAAGGAAATTTTCAATGAAAATTAGTCACAAAAAGACGATTTTAATGCATGAAATGAAAAGGTCTTATTATCTTGGTTGAATGCCCTAGTGAATAATATTTTAAGGTAAAAGGGGAAAGTACTAAGAGTTAAATTAAAGAGTAAGCATGATGTTTTTTGGAAAAAAGATATTTGATGAAAATTGAAATTGTTCTTGTTGAGGGTGTAAAAGGATAGTTGAATTGAACAAAATTCATCCTTAATTTTGTAAGATTCTTAAGAGCTATCAAAGAGTGCACATCCAGTTGAAGATTCAAAGGTAGATATGAAACTCGATGTTGAAACTTATACAAAAAATTGTGGAGATTTTGAAGCATACTAGATCTAGCATAATTTCGAGTGAAGATGAAGGAGAAGATTAGGAAGAAATAAACACATGATAATGTTCAATCGAATCTATGTAGTGAATCCTAAATTGAAAGATTGCTACCAAGATTTAGTCAACTATAGGTATATTTGACCAAGCCAAAAAGTATCCAAAATTTTATAAATGTTAATGGACAATCAACAACAATAAAGTCTTATAAGGGAAATTTGATCAATTCTTCTGAAACTATTTTCCGATATCTCATGTACAAAAGATATTCTCTAGCCATGTGTCAAATTTTGATTCCATTAATTGTGTTTTCCATGTGATTTTTTATAATCGACCTCTGCCTTAGTCCTATAAAAGGTATGGACATGAAAGATTAATCAAATCAATTAAGCTGGGAATCAACTAAGAAACATAGTAATTGGTATAATTAAGCCATATTCCAATGAAATTATTGCAAATACTAAGAAAGCTGAAAGAAAATATTAAATATCAACTTGCTAACTCAATTCAAAAGCCTAACTAATAATTACAAACCTCATCACATTGGGGTACTAGTGTTGGATCTGATGTGGAATGCTTTGTCCCAAGCCTAATCCATGTTGAATGATGCAAAGCTTGATGAAGGTTGGATGAATGGACATCAATGGTGATTCACAAATGGTAATTGATCTCAAAGATGGATGTAAATTTTAGTATAGTGTAGTTGCTCAAATGTTTGTGAATAGAAATTCATGTAAAATAAACACTATTTATAGACTTATTGAAGGAATCAATGGCTAAGATCAAATTGGCTAATCAAAGGATAGAATTGAATGAGAGAAGATGGCATGGATTAAAGATCAAATCAAAGGATACAATTACTCAATGAGATGGTTCAATGATGTTAATCAAGGGCTCAAATTGCTTGAGACAAATACAAATCCCATAATTTTAGGAGCATGTGTGAGATATTTTAATGTGGAGAGAAATATTTGAATTCAAATTGAAGGAATATTCCATGAGAATATTCTTTGAATGATTAGAGGATTAGAAGAAATTAGTCAATTAAATAATTAATAAATTATTTAATTGTGCAAGTGGAGGGAATTTAGAGATTTAATTAAACAATTAGAAATCATTTAATCAAAGTGGGATTTAGGACATTTGATTAAACAATTTGCATTATTTAATCAAATGAGAAGACTTAGGAGATTTAATTAAATAATTTGTAATATTAAATCAAATGAGATGAGAATTAGTGTGACGGGGTGAATTAATCAAATAATATTAATTATCCGATTAATAGAAGAAAATGGTGAATTTAATTAAACAATTGAAAATATTTAATTAAATAGATGAAAATAGGTAAGAAATGAGAGAACTAGTGTTAGTAATCAAAATCAAGTGTGCAATATGATCAAGACATTTTTAGATGTCTACATTTTTCCCCTCTTTGAAGCAATGTACATCCTACGTTGCTTCGAAGAGTTGATGTTGCTTAAACTAACGATGCTTAGATCAAAAATTAAAAATTTCTCTAACTTTTACAGATGCCTCACTGTACCCTAGTAGATGATAGGAATGTTGGTATGCTGCCCCCCTCGAGAGATTGAGTGAAAAAGTTAAATTTCAAGTCGTTCTCATGAAAAAGATACAAGAATGGTTCAGCTGTGAAGAGGATGAAAAACAAGTCCCTATGACCCTGATGAAACAACCATGGCAGGTTGTAGAGCAAGAAAATGGAGATACAGGGCTAAAAACCTAGGTTTGGAAATGCATATATATGAATTTGGGTGAATTTGGAGCTCATTTGCACACTTGGCTTTGGTGAATTTGAGAGAGCTTAGAGACATTCCATGAGAGTTCCTCCAAAGCACATGAAATAATGGCATGTTGCATACTTCCCCCACACCATACAGATTGAGTCCGTGAGTTCTAGTGGCCATCAAACACAGGACCATCGATATGTACCCCAAAAAACGTTCCTTGCATATACTTCTATGTAGTGAAATGTAGGCATGATTAGGGGAAAAAAAGGTGTCTTTGTTTGGGCAACGTTTTTGAAACCTGACACGAAACCTTTGCATTAAGGTGTCACTCCTAGGCATTAGTGCTGGAGTTTGAAAATACATTGACACTTTTTATTTTTGTAACACAGTTGCATGAAGTTTGGATACGCTTCTACAGAATTGGAGAGCCTCACTTTTGTTGAGTGTCATTGAAATGGTGACGCTTTTGTAGAATAGCCACGCTTTTGCATTTTGGTAACACCTTTACAATAAAGGCTCACTTTTACATTTCTAGGTTTTTGACTTAGATTTTTTCAAGTTTTAGTAAAATTGACAACATGAGCATTGTGCATGCAGGAGGTCTTCCACCCATTATTGTCACAGGAGCGGAGACCACAAATCTTGGAGCAAATAGTCGAGTTGGGAGAGTTTGACGTGATATTTCTCGATGATGTTGGGTTATAACATATTGCTTGTGGGTTATAACATATTGCTTACATGTTGAAGATTTGGACACACTTGGCCATGATGACTACACTTGTTAAGTGTTAGCACTCCAAGAACTCATCCTTCCACCTCTCGACAAATGAGGCTACAATTACTTTAGAGGACGTCTAGAGGGTACTCGGGGTACCAATCCATGGTGAGAGGATAGTTTGTTATGTAGACCTTGGATTGGAGGCCATGTATGCCATTTTGGGAGTTGACGATCTTCTATTGGAGGGAGTTCAAATAGACCTGTGACACTTCATTGGAGTCTCAAACAATCTCACATTGGTTATTGGAGGGATCATTAAATAGGATTCCTTATGCCAGACATAAGGAGCAGACTATTCATCCTAGGATGGGGCTTAGTACTACATAGGATTATGGAGGATGTCTTTGTCTACACTTGGAGACCATGCATTCTCACCAAATTCTATATCATGACACGCATTAGGTGGTGTATAGGGACATCATGAGTATTTTTATAGTAGTCACACTTCTACACATTTGGGCTTGGGAGCACATAGTTATGTTCAAACCAATGATAGCTCTTAGAGACATCGATGAGGAGGACCCAGTTTCCTACTAGTATGCTAGAATGACCAAGTTGCATCATACAAGGGCCAGGGATATAGAATATTAGCGATGAGTCATAGATTATATGACCTAGTTCCGATGGAGGCCATGTATTTAGGCATAGGCCTAGGATGACGATGTGACATATCTATTTTACTACAGACAAACCTTTTGGCTCCAAGGTCACAACATTCACATTATTGAAAGATACCTACCTGACCGTGTTGCTCATCAGTTTGAAGAGTAGCAGGACAGTGTGAGATATGGCTATAGAGTTGTCTATGCGAGGACCTATATGGAGATTGGAGAGTGGGTACCATAGATGCTACAATAGACTATGATAGATGATTTCAGTCAATTGGTTCTATTGCCATGGGTTTATGTAGGTGGGCATAATGATCTAGGCACCACAACAAGATATGATGTATGGTTTCTGCAACATCGGCCAGTGAGACTCACTGACTCATAAAGGGTACACGTCATAGGTCGAGGAGGCAGAGGTAGAGGTAGAGGTAGAGGTAGGGGTGAGGACAGGCCTATGCTCAAGTTCTAAGATAGGTACCCCAACAGCTACCAGATCCACCACCTCATGGAACACCACCACGTGTGCCACAAAAACCATAGATTAGAGTAGTTGAGTCGCCTGATCTGTAGCTAGAGGTAGTTGCATAGGAGCAAGACAAAGCTAAGTGAGAAAAAGCTCAAACTGAGAGAGATATATCCATATAGCAGAGAGATGCTACTCTCTAGGAGTGTGATACCTTCAGACAGGAGCGAAACTTGGCCTGCATAAAGAGAGATCAGGAGCGACAACAAAGATAGGAGATAGAATTGTAGCTAGTGCAAGAGACTCCATTTAGACAATAGCTAGAGGCCTCCTCCTCTTAGGGACAAGGTATTATGGTCTTCACAACCCTTTATAAACTAGCTATGGCTGAGGAATCATACTACAAGATGATATACTATTCAAGGGTTCCTCCCCACAGGCGTCAGCTGAATTATTCACATAGGAGGGCTCTAGCTCCTAGTGGTTCAATAGGTGAGCCGTTAGTTGGCCAGTCAGGATGAGCAAGTCAGTCAGGTGGACATCAGCCACCTCTCAGAGAGGACCAGGGGAGAAAAGGATAGCCACCGATGTACATATATATATTTTTTATGTAGCCTTGATTATTGATGTATATTCATTCATTGGTTTTTTTGATAACCTCATGTATATTTTGATGTATATCACACTTTGATATGTATCATGACAGTCTTTTTTTTATTTATATATGAGATGATCGAATTCAGAAATTATACTTATGATGTCCCATTTCATACTTATGGTTAGATGGTATTTTTATGCTTATGGATGCATTATGTATGTGTTATATATGGATGCAAATGTATATGAGATGCTTATATGATGGATGTTTCCTTTATTATGCTCAAGTCGTGATGTGGTGATTATGCTTATGATATGATGTAATATGATATAGAAATGGTTTGTGTATGCAGGATGTACTGTAATGCAATGGATGATTTCTTTTTTTATATCTTTTCTCATGATATGTGATGATTATGTAGGATTATGCTATGAGATAAATGCTATGATATGTATGTTGACGGTTTGTGGATGCAATATGGATGCATTTATATTATTTTTTGTTGTATGTCATGATACTAGGTTGGAAATGTTAGCATGGACAGAAGTAGAAGAATGAGATGGATATTGATTAGCCTTTATTATTTATTGTGATTGATTCAGAACTCCAAAAAATCTATGATTATTCAAGACTTTATTGGATATGTGACAAGATAGGATACATGATATAGCTTTGCTTCTCAAATTAGGATTAATTCATAATAACACTCCTTATTTTGATATAGTAAGTAGACACGATGGACCAAGGTATTACAAACCAGGATGACATTGTATCTAATGCATGACTTTGACTTTGCAAATAGATAGGAGTATCCTTGTTTGATCATGTGAATGAATGAAGCCATCGAAGTAAGGAGGCTAATACATAAAAGGTATGAATAACTTGGTGGTGAAAATGGAGGTAATTATGTAGCTTTAAAACTTGTAAAACTATGAGATTGTATATCTAGTTAAGTGTTCTTTGTTACAAATTCTTTGTGTATGATTATTGTTTAGATCAATTTTACCAATTGTAGAAGTAGGCAGAAGATTGTAGAAGAATGGGACAAGAAGATAGAAGTGACACAACATATATGTGGAGAAACCCTTTTGGGAAAAAAATCCACCTCTAGAACCAATAGTGCTTGTATTATTTAACCTTAGAATAAGATTACAATAATACTGTATCAATCCTTTTATTGATATGCTTCTTCTTACCTTCAACAATTCTTCTTCACAACCTGGAATAAACTCTGATAAAACTCTCTTCAACTTTTTGCAATCAATAGACAATAATAAGCATTGAAAACTCCAAAGAATTTTCAATTACAAGAGCTTGAAGCTCCTCTAAAAAACCTATGCCTATTTTGTGCAAGTAGAGTTTCATCATGTAACATGAAGTCAAATCCAGAGTCTCCTCAATTTAGGCACCCCAAACTAAACTCTTAACTGATCGTTGGTCAAGAAAATATCTTCCAAGATTCTCCTCAAATTTGGTGCCCAAGAATAGGCCCACTTAACTCAGCCTTGTAAATATATTCTCATGCAAAAGGTGTTAACTCCAAGATTCCAACTTGAGCGCCCAAGGTGGGTCCAAGTCAATCTTTGTTAACTAAAACATATCTCTCCATAAATTCATGCAAACATGATGCATGATTGATCATTCCCACTTAACTAAATGTATCACTTGTTATCTGTCATGCAACTCAAGTCATCTAAATTCAACTAACATGCAACTGAAGATAACTAAACCATAACTAAACTGAACTAAACTGAATTGAATTGAATTGAACTGAACTCCACTCATGTAAATATCAATCCCTAACTTCTAGGATCTTTACATGCATTACAGAAGTGTTATCTTTCCTCCAAATAGTTAACTTAAGCAAGGTGGGTTCCACCTTCCATGTGGGCGCCCCATGTGCTCCTATTTTGTAGGAGTGCTATTTGGGCATCCCCACATGTTCCTATCATTTAGGAATAATTGCAAATTTCAATTTACATGTTCATTTCATTCGAATTTAATCTCTTTCTAATCCTAGTGTTGGGGAACACTTTCCAAGGACTCGAGAGATACATGAAATATGTTTAGGATTGCAATTAAATGGCATCCTATTCCTAACATTCTCCCACTTGACATTATACATTGCAATTATTCTAAACAAGGAATCATTAGTATAAATCAAGTATAGGACTCAAGGCCAATGGCCTTCCTACACCAAGAGATCTGTAGGAACTAGTTTCGTAAGATAATCTGCATCATTGATCAAAGTGTCAACTATCTCAATCAATACCTTCCCACTCTAAACCATTTCTCGTACAAAGTGATACTAAACATCAACATGCTTAGTATGAGCATGATACATAGGATTTTTGGCTAAACAAATAGCACTTTGACTATCACATTCAAGTTTAATTTGCTTTCAATTAAAACCAATACCTTTCCCAAGTCTTTGTAACCAAATTGCCTCTTTAGGGACATGTGTAGCAGCCATGTACTCTACTTCTGTGGTGGGAAAAGCAACTTTGGGCTGCCTCTTACTCATCCAAATAACCACAACTCCAAAAAAAGTAAACACATAGCCACTTGTCGACCTCCGACTTTCTAGGTCTCCTGCCCAATCTGAATCAACAAAACCCTATATGTCCAATGATCTATGCATAATATCAATATCATTAGCACCATGATAAACCAAATAGTAATCAGAAGTAACTTGTAAATATCTAAACACCCCCTTAACATAATTCCAATGTTCTTTACCAAGGTTAGACATAAACCTACTTAGAACTCCCATTGCTTGGGTTGTATTTGGTCTTGTACAAACCATTACATACATCAAACTACCAACTGCACTAGCATATGGAATTTCAGACATTTCCTTATGATCAAAATTAGATTTAGGACTCATGTCTAAACTTAACTTCATGCCAATTGGTAAGGGAATATTAATTGGTTTACTATCCTGCATGTTAAACCATTTCAAAATAGTATCAACATAGTTGCTTTGACTTAAGCAAAGATTTATGTTACCTCTATCTTTGTTGATCTCCATGCCAAGGATATATTTTGTAGCCCCTAAATCTTTCATCTCAAATGTGATAGAGATTTGTGATTTCAATTCTTTGATCATTACTTTGTTGTTACCAATAAACATGTCATCTACATACAAGATAATAATTAAAAGCTAATCATCAATACATTTTATGTAAACACAATGATCTTCCTCACTCCTAACATAACCAATTTTCAATGCAAAAGCGTCAAACTTTTGGTACCACATTCTGGGTAACTGTTTCAATCCATATAAAGATCTCTTTAACCTGCAAACCAATTCTTCTTTTATTTTTACAAAAAAACCATCAGTTTGCTTCATATAAATCTCCTCATCAAGATTCCCATGCAAAAAAGTAGTTTTCACATCCATTTGTTGTATCTCAAAATCATAAGTAGCAGCAACAAATAAAAAGAATCTAATAGAAGTTAATTTAGCAACAAGAGAGAAGATTTCAATAAAGTCAACTCTCTCTCTCTGGGAGTAACCCTTGGCTACTAATCTAGCCTTGTACCTTTCAAGATTACCATATGCTCCAATTTTCTTTTTAAAGATAAATTTACAGCCAATGGTCTTTCTTCCTTTGGGTAAACTCTCAATATCCCATGTGTCAGAAGTATCCAAGGATTCCATTTCCTCATGCATACCTTGTGACCAAAGCTTGTTCTCATTTGAAGAAAAAGCTTCCCTATAAGATCTAGTTTCATCATTAGTACTCATCAAAGCAAATATACAATGGAAATTAGGTGGGATATACCTATCAATGGGATTTTTTTGTCTTGTGGATCTTCTCAAAGGGGTTTCTTCTTGTTCCTCAATATGCTCATCATGAGCATCTATCTCAGAAGAACTCTGTGAACTCTCCTCATGCAATCCATCCAATTGTTCTTCAACATGTGCATCTTCAAGCTTCTCAGTATTTATCTCAAAATGCATTGTTCGAGAAGTATCATTCTCCTTTGGTTGTTCTTCTCCTGAATAAGCTCTAAATTCCTTGAAAATCACATCTCTAGATAAAGTAATTTTTCAGGTTAGAGGATTCCAAAGCTTGTAACCTTTTACATTTTCACCATAACCTATGAATATGCATTTTTGTTCTTTTGGATCCAACTTAGATCTCTTTTCCTTAGGCACATGAATAAAAGCCTCACAACCAAAGATCCTTAAATGTGCAACACTAGGTTTCCTACCTAACCACATTTCATAACGATTTTTATCTTCAATTGATGAACTAGTGGATCTATTGATTAAATAACAAGAAGTACTTACAATCTCAGCCCAAAGGCACCAATCTAGCTTAGCACTACTTAACATACTCCTAGCTCTTTCCATTAAGGTTCGGTTCATCCTTTCTGCTACTCCATTTTGTTGAGGTGTATATGGAGTAGTTTTTTGTCTCACAATTTTTGCATGCTTACAATAATCATCGAATTCCCTAGAACAATATTCACCACCATTGTTTGATCTCAACACTTTTATCTTATAAGCTGATTGTTTCTCAACCAAAGCCTTAAGTTCTTTAAACTTATTAAACACATCAGAATTTTTATGTATAAAATAGATCCAAATGTTTCTTGAGACATCATCAATAAATGTGACATAATATCTAGATTTTCCAATAGAGTCAATATCCACAAGGCCCATTATATCTGAATGAATAATCTCTAATAATCTTTTAGCTTTATTTGTTCCATTAGGAAATGAATATCTAGATTGCTTTCCAAATACACAATGCTCACAAAATCATTTTTTCCAATATTATAATTATGAATACCATCAACCAATTTCTTATTAAGAATGGTCCTAAGACCTTTTTCACCAATGTGGCCCAATCTATGGTGCCACAACATACATGTATTTTCAGCTTTGGTTACATTGGATAATTTATTCAAATTGGAGGTATTAAGCTTAAACAAAGTCCCAATCCAAGATCCTTTAGCAACCACCATATTCCCTTTCACCAATCTGCAACCACCTTTGTCAAATGTCACATGCATTCTAGAATCATTGAACTTAGATACATAAAGTAGATTTCTAGCAAGTCCTGGAATATGTAAAACATCATTAAGGGTCTTAACCCTACCCTCACTAAAACACAACTTTATCTCTCCTTTGCCCACAACCTTTGTTGTGCTATTATCTCAAAAGAATACATTCCCTCCATCATATGCAGTATACTTAGTGAACCACTCCTTGTTAGGAGTCATATGATAGGAGTAACCTGAATCAATAAGCCAAGAGTTATCACAAACAGTATTACATGAAATGACCAATGCATCATTACTGTCTTCTGAGGATTTCTCTCTAGAAGCATCAAAACTCTTTTTCTTGCTCTTACAATCCTTCTTTACTTGTCCAGGTTTCCCACAATTCCAACACTTTACCTTACTCTTACCAGGGGTTTTAGACCGTCCTTTGGACTTACCCTTTCCTTTCTTGTTTGCTTTAGATTCCTTTTCCTTAGGCCTACCTCTTACAAACAAGGAATCATTGGATCTCGTTTTAGACTTCCTCCTCATCTCCTCTGATTAGAGAGTAGGTATTATATTGTCCATCTTAGGCTCAACACCACTACCACTGATAGCAACAATTATATTTTCCCAAGAATATGATAAAGAATAAAGTAATAAAATGCATTTATCTTCATCTTCTAGCTTTACATCTATGGATGCTAACTGACTTAGAATTAAATTAAAAGCATTTAAATGATGTGCAACATAATCACCACCTTTCATCTTTAAAGAATACAACTGTCTTTTCATATACAACTTATTAGTAAGATTTTTGGTTTGATAGATATCACCTATCCTTTTCCACAGTTTATATGTGGTAGTTTCATTTAAAACATTCAAGAGAACAACATCAACATGACATAATCTTATGGTCCCTCTTGCCTTCTTATCAAGCTTAGCCCAATCCTCATCTGACATCGTTGTAGGTGACTTTGTCTCATTACAAACAACTAACCACTGATCTCTCTCTTCAAGGAGATCCTCCATTTTTAGTTTCCACATCTCATAACTAGATCCATTGAATCTTTCAACATCTAAATGAGAATTAGAACTCATTGTAACACACTTCTTTTACAAAATCAGCAATAACAGGTCATCCCTACTCTAGTGCCAACGGTCTCCAATTTGTTGTTTCATATCCAACATCTTCTTCGGGTGTCTCCAACATCAGTCCCATCGGTCTCTAGCTTGATGTTTCAGGTACACCTCCTCAACCAATCTCGTGTCCTCTCTGTTGATTTAATTAATTCCATTAGCTTATACAATTATGTCAGCTTGAGTATGATAAGAGGATGTGCATCTTGGATAGGTAATCTCGTTTGTTCATGATCACAGTTGCATTTCCTTTGTCAGCCTTGGAAATGACAAGGTTGGGATTGTTCATTAAACTTTTGAAGGCAAGGAGCTCTAATCTAGAAATGTTAGGGGGGTTAGCATGCTTAAGGGAAACTGTACAACCTTGACGAATCTCTTCAGAAACCCCAACAGGAAGAGATTGGATGGCCTTTTCAATCCCAATGAGAAATTTAGTGAAAGTAATATGTTGAGGAGAGATAGCGAAGCCCATGCCTCTTTTAAGAAAATTGAAAGTGAAGGGACATAGTCGGGTATCTAAAAGGTTAATAACCAGCTTGTTTTCCCAATCGTAAACGAATTGGGAATTTTTGCTATTATCCTTAGGTCCATCTCCCGAGATAGATGGGACAACTAACTAAACTAAGGATAGAGGGATGAGGGGGAGGTTCGGATAAAGGGAGATGGGCAGGGAGTGACAGGGAGGATAGGGAGTGAAGGCTTGCCAGGGAGGAAGAAGAGTACGAGAAAGAATTTCCAAGAACGGGGAGAAAAGTTGAATGCTTAGGATTGGAGCGAGGGGGTTGGAAGGTGACCTAGGGATAGTCAAAAGGGACATTGGATTGGTCGCTACCAATCACAATGGACAAAGGAGAAAGATTGCCAGAGAGGGGGAGAGAACGAGAGTTAATGTTAATGCCAGAATTCAAAGAAGGAGACATGAGACAAAAGAGAGGACACAAGATTGGCTAAGGAGGCGTACTTGAAACATCAAGTTGGAGACCGATGGGACTGATGTTGGAGACACCCGAAGAAGACGTTGGATCTGAAACATCAGACTGGAGACTGTTGGCATTGGAGCAGGGCCGACCTGAGGAAGAAGCTAAATCAACAAAGAGAAAGATTCAATGAACTCAGGTAAAAAGACACAAATTAATAATAAAAACCATAATCAATAACAATTTGAAATAATACATTAAAAAAAACCAATTAGATAAAAGAAAAACCAAGACAAAAGAAGGAAAATAATATATTAAAAATTAAGATTAATAGAAGAGAAAAGAATAAACACAAAAAAATGAAAATAAATAAAATGATATGATTAAATTAAATACACTAAGATAAAAAAACTGAAAAATGAAGACTAAAAACAGAAAAGAATAAAAAGCAACAAAAAAAAAGAAAATAACAAAAAAAATGAATACATAAATAAGAAAAATAAAGATAATCATAAGAATGATTATTGATCTATCATAAAATGTTAACAACACTAAAGAAAGGTAAAAAACCTAATGTAATGAAAATTATATTAAATGAATTAACAAAAAAGAGAAACAATTTAAGAAAGAAATAAAGGAAAATGAGAAAAGAAAAAAGAGGATCACAAAAGCAACATTTTTTTAAACATAAAACACAAAGGATTAAAAACAACAAATATGAAAAATAAATAAATAAAAATAAAAGATACTAATAAAGATATAATTGATTATTAAATATTTGATTATTAATATATAATGAACAAAAAATGAAATAATAAAAGAATAAAGAATAGGAAAAACCAATTAAAATTAAAATCACAAATGCAAAATAATAAGGAAAATAATGACAACATATAATAATGATCATAAAGGAGATTATTATTAAAAAAATAATAATGAGAACTAACAAAAATAAAGAAAGATATTAACCAAATTAATGTGAAATATAAACCTTAAAATTAAAAAGGGAAAAATAAAATAAATCAAAAGGAAACAACTAAGACCAAGAAAAGGATAACAAACCTAAAAGAAAGAAAAATAAACCAATTTTTTAGAGAAGTTAAGAGAGAAGACAACCTTAAAAAGTAAGAAATATAGTAATAATAAAATAATAATAATAATAACAATAATAGGGATAAAAACAAGTAGGGGAGGGATAGGTGGAGGGAGGGCGAAGGAGGAGTGAGGCAGGGAGGGGGGCAAAGAGGGAGCAAGCAGGGAGGGTGGGGTGGTTAGGCGGGGAAGGGAAATTAGGAGGGAGAGGAGGGGAATAAAGACTGACTAAGAGAGAGAACATTGAGACTATTTAATAGGGGTTTCCAAGAGAAACTTAGAGTCCATCCCCCATCTCGGTTAAGGTTGCAAGGATGTTTGTTGATTTCAATGGCTTCTTTAAGTTTCCTATTAAAGAAGTTATCTTCTTTGAATAGGATTTTTGTGTCTTCTAAGGAAATATGATGCTTTTTCTTAGAGGATTGTAGAGCTAAAGCCGATTTCAAGATGTGTTCATGCCTTATGTCAGCACAATGCTCTTTGATTCTTGTGTTGAAGGAACACCCTAGTTCCCCAATGTAAGGGATGCCACATGAACACATCACTTTGTAGACACCATATTTGAGGAAATGATCTTGGGGGTCTTTAGGGGAAGGGATGTGATTTCTTATTGTGAAGATGGGCTTGAAGGTGCAATTGATACCCTTTTTGAGGAGGATCTTAGCAATTTTGTTGGAGACACCCTCAACATAGGGTAGGGTGGCCAGAGGGAGAGAGGGGGTGCAAAAGGGGTTAGGCTTGAGGGTGAGCCTAGGTTTGGATTGGTTGATTTCCCTATTGATTTGCTTCCTTTTGTAACTAGTTAATGAAAAAACATGGGTAAGGTGGGTCAATTCTTGTTCAAGGTGCTCATCATCACAAATTACGAAAGCTCTAGAAACTAAGGTTTTGAGGACCCCAACTTTTTGGCTCAGATGATGGTGGGGGGAAGCATGAAGGTAAAGGTCAATGTGAGTGGTTTTTCGAAAGACAGAGCAAGATAAGGAGCCATATACTTTCTTGATGAGAAGAATGTCAAGGAAAAGAAGTTGGTTATCAGTTTCAATTTATTTGGTGAAAGAGATGTGAGAAGATAAGTTGTTTAAATGTGAGTCGAATTCTTTAAATTTCTCATGACCATGAGACCAACAGTTATTGGTTTCATCCAAATAATTTTTCCACCACTTGGGTTTGAATGGGAATGAATGGAGGGAAATATCTTCGAAGTGCTCCATATAAAGATTGGCCATGATGGGAGAGAGAGGGGAACCCATAGCAACTCCATCCACTTGTTCATAAATAACACCTTGGAAGGAGAAGAAGGTGGATCTGAGACATAACTCAACTAAGGAAGAAATTTCATGGATTTCCTTTTCCTGATAAGCTTGATTGAGTCAAGAAGGGGGACTTTGGTGAAGAGGGAGACAACATAAAAACTAACAAGAAGATCATTTGCATCTAGTTTCTTGTCTTTGATGAAGTCAATAAAATGGGAAGAGTTTTTGACAAAGGAGCTAGATTTTCCAATGAGAGGGGAGATGAGTTTGGCTAGATGAGCTGCCAATTTGTAGGTAGGGGAATTAATTGTATCAACAATGGGTCTTGTGCTTCCCAACCCTCTCAACCCCTCTCCTTTTATATCCAAGTTTGCTATCTTATATTTCATTTCTCTCTCTTTTTTTCTTTTCATCCTGATGATGGATCATGGAGTATGATCTGAAACGTTGATGTAAAAAATATGCACACAGTTTATCCAGAAATCTTGAAGACAACTACTATGGACTACGGAAACAAAATGCTATTGAATAACACAATAGTAAAATCCCCCACTACAACAAAAAAACCTTCAAACTTTTAAGAGAGAAAGACGTCCCAAACTCTACCCAACCGTTAGCTCTGATACCAAATGTTGAAAATGGAGGTAATTATGTAGCTTTAAAACTTGTAAAACTATGAGATTGTAGATCTAATTAAGTGTTCTTTGTTACAAATTCTTTGTGTATGATTATCTGTTTAGATCAATTTCACCAATTGTAGAAGTAGACAAAAGATTGTAGAAGAATGAGACAAGAAGATAGAAGTGACACAACATATACATGGAGAAACCCTTTCGAGAAAAAAATCCACCACCAGAATCAATAGTGCTTGTATTATTTAACCTTATAATAATATTACAATAATACTGTATCAATCCTTTGCTTGATATGCTTCTTTTTCTTTCAATAATTCTTCTTCACAACCTGCAACAAACTCTGATAAAACTCTCTTCAACTTGCTACAATTAATAGACAATAATGAGCATTGAAAACTCCAAAGAGTTGCCAATTACAAGAGCTTGAAGCTCCTCTCAAAAACCTATTCCTATTTCCTACAAGTAGAGTTTCATCATGTAACATGAAGTCAAATCCAGAGTCTCCTAAATTTAGGCACCCCAAACTGAACTCTTAACTGATCGTTGGTCAAGAAAATATCTTCCAAGATTCTCCTCAAAGTTGGAACCCAAGAATAGGCCCACTTAACTTAGCCTTGTAAATATCTTCTCATGCAAAAGGTGTTAACTCCAAGATGCCAACTTGGGCGCCCAAGGTGGGTCTGAGTCAATATTTGTTAACTAAAACATATCTCTCCATCAATTCATGCAAACATGATGCATGATTGATCATCCCCACTTAACTAAATGTATCACCTGTTATCTATCATGCAACTCAAGTCATTAGCATGCAACTCAAGTCAACTAAAGTCAACTAACATGCAACTCAAACTAAATACATGCAACTGAAGATAATTGAACTGAACTAAACTAAACTAAACTAAACTAATACTGAACTGAACTTCACTCATGTAAATATCAATCCCTAACTTTTAGGATCTTTACATGCATTACTGAAGTGTTATCTTTCCTCCAAATAGTTAACTTAAGCAAGGTGGGTTCCACCTTCCATGTGGGTGCCCCATGTGCTCCTATTTTTTAGGAGCTCTTCTTGGGCATCCCCACATGTTCCTATCATTTAGAAATAATTACAAATTTCAATTTACATGTTCATTTCATTCGAATTTAATCTCTTTCTAATCCTAGTGTTGGGGAACACTTTCCAAGGACTCGAGAGATACATGAAATATGTTTTAGGATTGCAATTAAATGGAATCCTATTCCCAACACTTGGTATGTCCTAGCCATTGTTTTACTTGAGACTATCCTTGTACATGCAAGGCAAGTATTCGCCAAGGTCGTATTACAAGAATTTCCAACAAGCACAACAAACAAAAACAATGATCGATGCCCCATTCCTTTCTCTCTAAATCCTTTTGTTGACATCATCAAGAGGTCATCGGAATGAACCAATAAGATAAATCATCAGAAAAGATCAAATGAATCAACCAGTCAATGTTATTCATATCTCTTTCCAAAGGATGTGTTTAGGGTGATTTCCAATGATGATGCCCATTGTAGGAAAGATATATCCATAAGACATGCTATTGGATGTTGATTCATTCTTATTGTTTGATAGGTCGTTGATATAAATGTCAACTGACAAGTTTGATCATGATCAAGACTTATGATTTTTGCATTTAAATTTTTTATGTTCTGTTGATTTCTTGTACCTGTTTCTATTTGTGTTGCTAAAGGTTGAAGGTGATGATCAATTTATTATGGGTGAAATTTTATCGTGGGTAAAAGCGAGATGGGATGGGTGGTTTTTTTGTTTCAAATACTTCAATGTTTTTTACTTTTTGATATGTTTTGAGGCTATTTTTTATATTTCAAGGTTATTTGAATGTTTGAGTTTTCAAGTTATTTGAGGTTGTTTTGGGTTTTCAATATTTTCTAAAAAAAAATATTTTCAAGTTTTCCAAATGTTTTTGTGTTTTCCAAGGGTTGGACCAAGAGAACATGACCTAAGGGGGACTGGCCTAATGCCTTGAGGGCTCATCGAAGATGGCCTTGATACGTACATGTGCAGAGACAATGTAGTTTGACTGACTTTGACAAGACAGTTTATTATGCAATATGAACATTGATGGATTTTTAGTTTATTATGACAAACTCATAAAGGATTGACCTCTAGGCCTTGGGGGATCATCAATGATGGCCTTTCCTACGTGCAATTCCAGAGGTAATGTAATTCAACTATATACATGTTTTTTTTATTTTTGATGTTTTTAACCTTTTTATGGGTTTTTTGCTTGATTTGGATGTTTTTGGATTTTGAAATGTTTTGAATATTTTTGGGATTTTGAAACTTTACAAATGTTTTTGAGATTTTTGAAATGTTTTGAATGTTTTTGAGATTTTGATGAGGTTTTGAATGTTTCTAGATTTTGATGATGTTATGAATGTTTTTGGATTTTAAGATGTGTTTTGTATGTTTTTGGATTTTTGAAGATGTTTCAAATGTTCTTGGATTTTTCAAGAATGATACCTAGATCATGATTTTGATGTCATATTGTGAGATATTGGACATGGATCAAGAGTTATTTGAAAGCAAGATGCAAACTTACCTTCCCCTAGTGTCTAACAATGTTTGATATTTCATGAGCAAGTGTGTATATCAAGATAACCAAAGTATAAGCATGCGAAGGATGTGAAATTTTTTACCTTGTGGTAGGATCATCAAGATCATACTAGATATAGGCCATGAGACTTCATGAGATAAAATGGTAAAGTGAGACATCACTATTTACATACCAAATTTCTTTTTTTTCTTTATTTTTTTTGTATTTATAACTTAAAACTTTAGTGCATGGATTCTTTTTCCTATTTTGATAAATATATATTTAAATAAAACTTGAAGATATAACCATTTCAATGTGACACAACTTTTTGTCTTAATTACTTATTCAAAATAGTAAAATTATATCATCTTGACATGGAATCTATCTTCTAGTGTATCATACTTTTTTTCAAAAAAAAAGTATTTTTTTCTTGAGAAAACAATCTTGACAGGTTGTATTTTGGTGTTGATGACCTACTTTTAGTTAAAAAATTAAAAAATATAAATACTCATCAAAATATTTTAAAATTACACTTCTATAAAAAAAAATAGTTTTTTTAAAATATTATTTATGGGAGTAGGAGTTGAGAGAACATCATTTTTTAAAATATTTTTATATTTTTATGAATTTGCCCCAAAATAATGCTATGTATCTATTTAGTGGGCACTTTCAATAGAAAATTTGTGGCCTACATCTAACTTAACTAGAATGAATCCATCTAGAATATATGCTTGAGAAAATTTGATTTTCAATTACAAATGCTTAAATTTATGTGTTAATAATTTGATCTAAAGTGGGATACAACTTTGAACTTTCAGTGAATGCTAGTGCAATTAGAAACTAATATTGATCCCTTGATCGACTTCTTCAACTATTTGATGTTTCCTTTCCATGACCCCACTAAGCTTTGAAGAGTGACATGACATGTTTGGTTAATATTGACCCTAACACATTCGTTGAGTTGATATCGGGCACGTTTGGCACCCTTGATGTTTCAAATCCATTAATCTTAAGAATTATGAGATTTCACCATTGGATTCCTTTGTCGTTTAATAATTCTTAGCAATCCATAAAGAGCCCAAGTTAATTAAATTTTGAATTGTTATAAGCTTCACAACCTAATTTTCCAACTCTCATTCGTGAGAAAACATGATAAAATAACTTTATCAAATTGAGTGCAACTTTACTAAGCTATCGAAGACCAAACCATCAAATTATGCCACAAACTAAAAATAAAATGATGATCATAATATGTAATTAAGGAGACCTGGTGTTTGTGGTAAACAAGTGTCACACACAGTAGTAATGCTTGTTTTCTCCTTGTCATTGATCTTGGCCATGACAATTATAGGCCCTTTGTCAGCATTTAATTAATGATACACATGTGCACGCCACCTAGTTCCATTATTCACTATGACATCCAAATATATTTGGCATGCACTTATGAATATAAGTGTTATGCAAAACTATGCCAAAGGGTGATAAAATACTTGCCCTACACCTACAAATACAATTAGCATTCTTGTACATTTCAAGGTGATGTCAAGGAAACATGTAAAACACAATAGTCTTGTTATGCCTTAAAATAGTCTTGTTGTTTTATTACAATGCATAGAGGAAATTTGACATCCAATGATAATGTAGAGAAATTATTTTATAAATATTTATCTTTAAAAAATAAACATTTTAACTTATTCAAATAGAAATCAATAAAAATTAAAATATATTGATCAAGAATGCAATTAATTTATTTTTATATTGAAAAAAAAAATTACAATTACAATAATAAAATGTCTATCAATAAGAATTAAGAAGAAACCAGATGAATATTTTAAAATTTGAAATGAATAGATGTAGAATTTAAATTGTAGATTGTAAGAATGGGATAATGATCAATATGGGCCACTTCAATTTATAAAAGATTTAAGTTGGGAAGTTTCTAGTTTCCTCTATTCATAACAAAACAATGCATAGAGGAAATTTGACATCCAATGATAACATAGAGAAATTATTTTATAAATATTTATCTTTAAAAAATAAACATTTTAACTTATTCAAATATAAATCAATAAAAATTAAAATATATTGATCAAGAATGCAATTAATTTATTTTTATATTGAAAAAAAAAATTACAATTACAATAATAAAATGTCTATCAATAAGAATTGTAATGCCCGTCGTGCAAACCCCAGAGAACACACACATAATGCGAATAAATTTTTTTTTTTTAAATAGTAAAAATAACATATAACAACATTAAACCAAAATCACATAGCATAACACATAACATTAATACACTTGGTTCTCTGGGGCACGCGAGGTTACATTGCAACCACAAAACAAAATAAAGATAACGAAAACAACATAACCATTTAATTTATGAAAACCATATACAATGATACAACTGATAGCCATGATGCGAGTATGATAACATCGCATAATTACATCCATGATAAATCTTTTAACAAGATCCAAATTAAACCTAACTATTACATCATTGAAATAATATTACATTACAATTTTCTTTGATACATGAATTACATTGAATTTCCCAACATGGGGATTGATACAAGAATAAGGAACATGAAGTACAACTGATCACTGGAACATCTGTACTGCGGAAAGCTGAGAAGACAAGACACGGATGGGGAACCCAACAGGTGCGGAGCACGTTCCACCCAACCATGTGAATTACAAGTAACTCACCCCCCATGCTCAGAGGTGATGAGGAAGTGAACCCGACCATGAATGTCAACCGACTCAACAACAACATGATACAAAACAAGTACAACCCAAGTATGCAATGCAAAACCATCACGTTCTCAAATCACATAACAAGTAAAACCGAGAAACTCAGCACGATAACATGAAGTACCATCACTTAACAACCATGAATCAAATTCACAAGAATTCAAATAAACATCATAAAGAGATACCATCCAGAGGCAACAACAACAAAGCACAAGGGTGTCAAGTGGAGAGTGTCATCGCATAGCTCTCATGGGATTCTCCTGGCCCTTCCTCCAACTGAGGCGCTGGCATCCATCTATGGATCTCCTGGCCCTTCCTCCTAACTGAGGTGCTGGCACCATAGGGTAGCTAATGCGGAGCCAATAGTCTCTCGTGAAGACGAGACTATGACTATGTCGACTACGGCCTTCTCAGTCTATCACTAGTCTAAGGTAGCCCTAATGCATAGCCGAGGAATCCAAAGTTTTATTATCTTGTGTGTTTAAACTACCCAACCCCCTAACTCTATTGTTTAGGTTATCACTTGTTTACTACTCTTTCGAGGGTTATCCTAGCCTTTCCTCATCCGAGGCGCCAGCGCCCACGAAGAGCCACTCTCCCTCCTATGAACCCTAACATATCTCAAAACAGGCAAGGGTTGGACTAACACATATAAGTCATAAAACCAAAATCCAATACACGAGGCATTGACCATCTCGCAACTGCACATAGGCAACAAACTTGCAAACCCGTCCAACCCTTCCTAGCATAACCCCAATAACGCTCAAAAGCATAAACAAGGTAACTACACTTTAAATCACAAGCCTCTGGAACAGGATTAAAATACGATAAGGTTCCCACATCGACAACAAAAAGCAATAAAGCAAAATATAACATACAAGGAACTCACATCACATTTTGCAAAATTGCACATTTACGTTCGATCCCAATCCTAAGTAAGTAACTAAAATGATTGTCTCAATAAAATCCACAATTACAATTAAAAGCTAATTTTTGTCTAAAAATTTAATTTAATCAACACAATCATTAAACTATTTCCATTTGAAATATAAAGATAGAATTTACCTAAATATGAACAAAATTGAAAGCCTAAAATCCAAGATAAAATTACATCCGCATAATGTAATAAATTAACATTTAAATTTAAATAATCTTAATTTCATTTAATATACCTAATATTAAATAAAAAGATTACAATTACATTAAAATAATAATGTTAAATAAATAGAATTTTATTTATTTTTATCACATTTTATTTTATTTTTTTCTAAAAAGAAATAAAATAAAATACATTATAATTATTTCCTAAAAGTATTTTAAAAAAAATACATATTGAAATCAAAATATATATATATATATATATATATTAAAATAAATAAATAAATAAACTAACTAAAATTTAAAAACACATAACACATTTAATAAGGTCAGAGTCTCCACAGTCAAGGGTAATTTTAGATCGCCACGAAATATTAAGAGTTTGAGTCTGACCTCTTCCTCCCCCTCTAATAAAAATTTTTTATTTTTTATTTTTTATTTTTATTTTTTACTTCCAAAAACATAATTTCGATAATAAAAAACAAACGAAATTACATATGAATAAACAATTTCGATTCCAAACAAAAAAAATTAAAAATTAAAAAGAATTCACAGTCGTACAGCCGACGGCCGACGCTTAAAATTTATGGTATTATAAAAGATCCATATAAATTAATATATACATATGAATATATGTATATATATATATAAAAGAATATATATATATGTATATATTATGTGTATATATCTAATTTGCATAAGTATAATAATCAGGGTGAAAAATACAGAATATCATATAGATCTTTCATAGATCAATATATTGAGACAATTTCAATTATATTTCCCATCAATAACTAAATTATTCTTTCTCCAATCCTTTTTTTTTTTGTTTAAATAGAATGTTTCAGAAGACCTGAGTTTTTTTTGTCTTGACAAGAATTTGTACAGAATAATAACTACGATTCATTTTGTTTTCTAGTCTAATAATTTGCCCTAGTTTCAGTTTTCAACAGAAGTTCTCTATGCTCACCAAAAATTATTTTAATAAGATCTATTTTTCTTTTCAGAAACAAACAGAGAATAGAAAAAGGTACGAGAAGAAAAACTACGAGAGGAACCTGGAGTCCAATGCAAATTTGAAGATGCCCTCGAATCCGATTCCAATCCGTAGTCCAGAACGAACTCAACAATCCCTGGAGCACTTCAGCTTTCTGTTCTTCTGTGTGTGTCTGAGCTTCCCAAAAATTCATGATTAAATAAAATATATTCCTCCTCTCTTCAAAGCTCTCCAAAAATCCCCAATTAAAAAGGAAAAATCAATTCTTTAAAACAAGCTTTCTTTTTCCAACTCTCAAACCCTATTGGCTCACACTGTCTTTTTAATTCTTTTATTTATTTTATTGCTTTAATTCCTGTTTTGCAACTTTTCTTGCACCTCACATTACATATTTATTTTCAATAAATTATTCACATAATTATCCACCACCAATTTAATTAATTATAATAATTAAGCATATTTAATATTTAATTAATAATTAAATTGCAATATCAGATTTTCAAAAATAATTAAAATAATTAAACATTTAATTACAATATAATCCAGCATTAAAATAAATAATCTATTTCAATCATTAAGATAAATCATAATTATCAATGCCCACATAAAATAAGACAAAACACAAACACAACAGACAAAGACGACAATTACACAAAATCAACAACCATACCAAACAATGAGACGACCTAACATCATGGAATGGAAGGACTTCATCATCACCTCTGTATCAACATTTATCCATTGGGTTATTTGGTGCTCGCCCTGTCCTGTCGAAGCGGGTGGAATCGAGACTTATACCTGCAACCCTGCATACAAACGAAGTTGTGTACATGTGCATATATACATATATATCAAAGCATTAAATCGAGATACTACATTGTGAGAAGGAATCGCAACATAACAGGGCACTCACGAACGAGTGATGCTATATTGTCCTTCGTCACACCTATTCTAACAATTATAACATAATCCATGAATTACATTTCTAACTAATAATCATCTCACAACATATTAAATTAAAACACTGCATCATATCATAATTCAGAAAATCAACTGATATAATCAACCATCATGTCATATAAGGTATTCATGTCCAAAATGAAATAACAGCATCAACTAGCATCTAACTAACCATATCAACAATAACAGTATCATCATAGTATCTGAGCATCAAAACAAAACATAACACCACTGAGTCCAACTAGCAACCAGGAGGGTTATTACAAGAATTAAGAAGAAACCAGATGAATATTTTAAAATTTGAAATGAATAGATGTAGAATTTAAATTCTATATTGTAAGAATGGGATAATGATCAATATGGGCCACTTCAATTTATAAAAGATTTAAGTTGGGAAGTTTCTAGTTTCCTCTATTCATAACAAATTAACTGAAAGGTGCTTTTAAAATAGATGTAACTCTTTTATTATATTGTATTTCACTTAAAAATATAGAAACGTTGATATCTATATAGAATTTGGTTGTATCCCATATAAAATTAAATCTATCTCCAACTTTAAAAACATATAAATCATATGGCCTTTGACATTTGTCAAAGTAATTTACATTTTATAATTGAAAAGATCTCAAAGGATCCTTAAAGTTGTCACTATGGACTTGTTCTTTTTGTTGAGGATCATTTTTATTTATTTTTAAAGAATAGCACTTATTTTTAAACTTTATTTTTCTTTGATGAGCCTCCTAAGTCACACCTCTTTTTTTTTCTTTTGCTTTTAATATATTATTATTTATTATTTATTATTTAATAAAGTTACTCTATGAAAAATGTTGGTGAAAAATTAAAGTAAGCCTTACAAATGTACTTCCATCAATCATTTTGAATAGAAATTGGTATTAGCATGCGAAATTTTGAACTCCAAATTAAACTAAAATCTACAACTAATATTTTATAAGACATGTAATAATGATGGGTGTAATTTAAAATTTGTAATAATTTAGTTGTACATTTATTTTAAAGAAGATATTGTAATATTATGTTTGGTTTTTATTTATACATATTTTTTTATTGTTTATGTGTATTTATTTTTATATTTTTTCATTATTGTTCTTTAAATGTTCATACATTTATTTTTGATTTGTAGATTTTATATCTTTTGTCTTAGGTCATTTTTATATTATGTGAGACTAATCTCAAATTGTACAAATTTAATCAAAAATAAATTTGTCAACATCCACTCCGTAGACATCTAAAAATGTCCTAATATAACACGCATCGAGATTTCGATTATTAACACCATTTCTCTCCTTTCTCACCTAATCCCTCTATTTATTTAAATAATGCCAATTATTTAGTTAAATTCACTATTTTCTACTATTAATCGGATAATTAATTTAATTTGATTAATTCACCACCTTCACACTAATTTTCTTCTCATTTGATTAAATAATAAAAAATATTTAATAAAATGTCATAAATCCCTCTTTGATTAAATAATTCCTAATTATTTAATTAAAGTTTCTAATTCGTCCACTTGCACAATTAAATAATATCTTAAATTGTTCAATTGGTTAATTTCCTCCAATCATTCAAAGAATATTTTCATGGAATATTCCCTTTTCAAATTCAAATTTCTCCCTCCACATGGAAATATCTCCCACATGTTTCCTAAAATCAAGGGATTTGTTATTGTCTCAAGCATTTTGGACCTTTGATTAAAATCCTTGATCCATGTCATTATGCATTATCAACCCTTGATCCCATATTTGATCCATGTCTTCATCTCTCATTCAATTTCTTTCATTGATTAGTTAATTCAATCCTAACCCTTGATTCATTCCAAAAATCTATAAATACTCCTCATTTTACATGAGATATCATTCACAAACATTGATAGCATCATTACTCTACTTATATTCATACTCACTTCTTGAGATTTTGAGCATTTTATGGATCACCGTTAGCATATTTCACCAAGCTTTTGCATCAACCTCACAATGGATAAGGCAATTTGAGCAATCCAACATCCAGCCTTCACTCAATTGCACTCAATCCACCATGGGATTGTTGGTTTGCACTCTTAGTTTAGTTTCCTTTTGCTTCAATTGATGTTTAATGTTTTTTAAATAAATCTTTCTTGATTTGTAGGCTTAATTTCATGGAATATGGCTTTAACTTGATCAATTATCTTGTTTAATTAGTTTATTTCAATTATATTTATTCACTCATCTCCTTCACAAGGGTGTGGCCTACAAATGGGATCAGCATTGTGAGCAAGCGTTCCAGCAACTAAAGGACTATCTAGCAACACCACCTATCTTAATGCTACCAATAGCAAAGAAGCTATTGATACTATACATTTCAACAACCTCAATGGCTCTAGGGGCTCTCTTAGCTCAACATGATGAAATAGGAAAAGAGAGGGCCATATACTATATCAGTAGAACCTTGGTAGGATATGAACTCAACTGTACATCCATTGAAAAAGCTTGTCTAGTAGTGGTGTTTTCTTCCCAAATGCTTAGACACTAAATGCTCTTATATCATATCAAAATTATCTCCAAGGTTGATCTGCTCAAATATTTGTTATCAAAATCCACTCTCACAAGTTGTATGGAAAATTGGATAATGATCCTTACTAAATTTGGAATAGAGTATGTTGACTGGAAAGCTATCAAAGGATAGGTCATTGTAGATTGGCTAGCAAAATCCCCAATCTACGCGAAAAATCCTTTGGTATCAAAGTTTCTTGATGAATCAGTGTTCACCCTTAGCTCAATAGATCAATGAAAATTGTATTTTGATGGCTCCTACACACAACATAGGTTCAGAGCAAGCATTTTATTCATCACCCCACAAGGTGATTGTATCCCAAATTCATACAAGCTAGTGTTTTCATGAACGGATAACATAGTTGAGTACAAGGCCCTCATCACAAGGTTAAGAATTGTAGTCCAATGGAAAATACAAGAACTCAAGGTTTATGGAGTTTCCCAGTTAATAGTGAACAAGGTTAACAATGATTACCAAATTAAGGATGAAAAACTAATGCCCTATAAGAAAATGGTTGATAGCTTCAAGGACTATTTCATTGATATCACATTTGAGAAAATACCTAGGATCAACAACCGAGCAGCAAATGCCATGGCCACCATCACATCTTTGCTATATATGCCACACAACAACTTTAAATGTGAGTTTCTCATCGAGCAACTTCTCATGCCACCTTTCATTATACCCAAATCAGAATTTGTGTGTGAAATTGTTGGTCCCAGTTCCCCATGATATCATGATATTTTTACTTACCTCCATTTAATGGTATCCTCCCATTCAACCTTACCCCAAACCTGTGAAAGGAGTTTATTCGAAGAGCCTCTCGATTCATCCTTATTTGAAATACCCTTTACTGAAGGAGTCTTGAAGGAATTTTATTACGATGTCTTAACCAAGAGGGAGCTTTGACTGCATTGAAAGAAGTGCAAAAAGGAATTTGTGGGTCACACTCGAGTGGTGTAACCTTTGCCAAGAAGCTGTTGAGAATGAGATACTATTGGCCAACCATGGAGCAAGAAGCTAATCAATTTATGAAGAAATATTTGTAGTGTCAACAGCATGGGGACCTCATTCATGCACCAACTAAGGAGCTCAAGTCCATCACCACACCTTGGTGTTTTTCATAATTTGGACTCGACCTCGTAGATAAAATCACCCCTACCTCTTCAAATGATTATAAGTTTATAATCACATCCATAAAGTACTGTACCAAGTGGATTGAAGCCATACCCATGACCTACATAACGAGAAAGAAGATATCCAAGTTTATCCTAAACTATCTCATTTGCCTCTATAGTGTTCCATAGGCCATTATGACAGACAATAGAACACCTTTCAAAAACCAAGATGTTCATGAGCTATGCCATAGATTTAATATTTTCAACATCATTTTTCCACCCCCTATTACCCCAAAGGAAACAGTCAAGCTAAGGCTTCTAACAAAACCATCATTAAAATCCTAAAGAAGAAAGTCAATGAAGTTGACCAAGATTGGCATTTACAATTAAATCCCACCATTTGGGCTTATCAAACTAGCATCTACACACCTACTAGTGCTACACCCTATTCCTTGGTCTATGGAACCAAATCCATCTTTCCTATTGAGGTCAAGCTCCCATCACTAAGGGTTTCACTACAACATCTCATCACAAATGAAGAATATAGAGTATCGCAATTGAATGAACTATAATTATTGGATGAACATCACCTCGAAGCACTCAATCACCTACAGGCCTACCAGAATAGACTCATAAGAAGTTACAACAAAAATATCAAAGGTCAGTGCTTCCAAGTAGGGGATTGTGTCCTAAAGGAAAATCAAAGGAATATGTTAGATCAAGATAGCAAGGGAAAGTTTGAGCCAAATTGGTTAGGGCCTTTCATCATCACAGCAAGCTATGGTTCAGGAGCTTATCAACTAGCAACACCTGAAGGAGAACCCTTGAGGGAACCCATCAACAACATGCATCTCAAAAAAAAATTATGCCTAGCCCATGAGGGGTATTCTAAAATCCAAAAAATCCAAAAACATTAAAAAAATTAAAAATCTAAAAAAATAGAAAAAATATCAAAATAGTAAAGGAAAAAATCGTCATCTAGAAAAAACCAATTTGGTGGCACTTTGGGAAAGTACCTTGGTGAAAACCTGGAAAAACAGTCGCCTTGCGTAAATAAGCACCATCTCTCATCTTTCATAGACTCTTTCGCTTATCCTTCGTTAATAATAAAATCAACCATCCATCCACATCTATATCATAGCTTGGTATTTAGCAAGTATATATCCCCATTAGTACTACGTGGCACTCTCCTAAGGTCAGTCTATCTTGCCTATATCCAAGTAGTCTATCACATTAGATTGGGGGCATATTTTTATACCTGTGTTGTCGAATCGAGTTCTTTTATATTCCCTTAAGGTTATTCTTAAAAAACTCAAAAACATTTGAAACACGTCAAAAATATGAAAACATCCATAACATGTCAAAAGCCAAAAACATCCAAAAACATCCATAACATTTCAAAATCCAAAAACATCAAAATATCTTAAAATTCAAAAACATCCAAATCAAGTTAAAACTCCATAAAAATTTCAAAAACATCATTAGCCAACCATGGAGCAAGAAGCTAATCAATTTATGAAGAAATATTTGTAGTGTCAACAGTATGGGGACCTCATTCATGCACCAACTAAGGAGCTCAAGTCCATCACCACACCTTGGTGTTTTTCATAATTTGGACTCGACCTCGTAGATAAAATCACCCCTACCTCTTCAAATGATTATAAGTTTATAATCACATCCACAAAGTACTTTACCAAGTGGATTGAAGCCATACCCATGACCTACATAACGAGAAAGAAGATATCCAAGTTTATCCTAAACTATCTCATTTGCCTCTATAGTGTTCCATAGGCCATTATGACAAACAATAGAACACCTTTCAAAAACCAAGATGTTCATGAGCTATGCCATAGATTTAATATTTTCAACATCATTTTTCCACCCCCTATTACCCCAAAGGAAACGGTCAAGCTAAGGCTTCTAACAAAACCATCATTAAAATCCTAAAGAAGAAAGTCAATGAAGTTGACCAAGATTGGCATTTACAATTAAATCCCACCATTTGGGCTTATCAAACTAGCATCTACACACCTACTAGTGCTACACCCTATTCCTTGGTCTATGGAACCAAATCCATCTTTCCTATTGAGGTCAAGCTCCCTTCACTAAGGGTTTCATTGCAACATCTCATCACAAATGAAGAATATAGAGTATCGCAATTGAATGAACTATAATTATTGGATGAACATCACCTCGAAGCACTCAATCACCTACAGGCCTACCAGAATAGACTCATAAGAAGCTACAACAAAAATATCAAAGGTCAGTGCTTCCAAGTAGGGGATCGTGTCCTAAAGGAAAATCAAAGGAATATGTTAGATCAAGATAGCAAGGGAAAGTTTGAGCCAAATTGGTTAGGGCCTTTCATCATCACAGCAAGCTATGGTTCAGGAGCTTATCAACTAGCAACACCTGAAGGAGAACCCTTGAGGGAACCCATCAACAACATGCATCTCAAAAAAAAATTATGCCTAGCCCATGAGGGGTATTCTAAAATCCAAAAAAATCCAAAAACATTAAAAAAATTAAAAATCTAAAAAAATAGAAAAAATATCAAAATAGTAAAGGAAAAAATCGTCATCTAGAAAAAACCAATTTGGTGGCGCTTTGGGAAAGTACCTTGGTGAAAACCTGGAAAAACAGTCGCCTTGCGTAAATAAGCACCATCTCTCATCTTTCATAGACTCTTTCACTTATCCTTCGTTCATAATAAAATCAACCATCCATCCACATCTATATCATAGCTTGGTATTTAGCAAGTATATATCCCCATTAGTACTACGTGGCACTCTCCTAAGGTCAGTCTATCTTGCCTATATCCAAGTAGTCTATCACATTAGATTGGGGGCATATTTTTATACCTGTGTTGTCGAATCAAGTTCTTTTATATTCCCTTAAGGTTATTCTTAAAAAACTCAAAAACATTTGAAACACGTCAAAAATATGAAAACATCCAAAAACATCCATAACATTTCAAAATCCAAAAACATCAAAATATCTTAAAATTCAAAAACATCCAAATCAAGTTGAAACTCCATAAAAATTTCAAAAACATCATTAGCCATCAGGTGCTAATATCCTAGTCCAATAATCAAACTACAAAGCCTTTGCATAGTAACGTAGGCAAGGCCATCTTTGATGAGCCCTCAAGGTATTCCCCCCTTGGGTCTTGTTCTCTTGGTCTATAACCTTTGAAAATCAAAACATATGGAAATTTTGGAAAGCCAAAAACAACCTCAAATATCTTCATAAAATCCAAAACAACCTCAAAAAATTATGTTTAAAACACTCATAAAACCTCAAAAATATAAAAATAGCTTCAAAACATTTCAAAAAGTAAAAAAAATTGAAATATTTGAAAAACAAAATCATCCATCCCATCTCACTTTCACCCACACTAAACTCCCAAATAATATTTATTAATTGTCACCTTCAACCTTTGGCAACACAAATGGAAATAGGGATAACAATCAACAAAGCACAAAACTTAAAATGCAAGATCTTGAGTCTTGATCATGGTTAAACATGTCAGTTAACATTTATATCAATGACCTATCAAATACTTCGAATTAGTCAACATCCAATAACATGTCCTATGGATATATCTTTCCGACAATGGACATCATCATTGGAAATTACCCCAAACACATCCTTTGGCAAGGGATATGAATAACATTGACTGTTTGTTTATTTTGATATTTTCTTATGACTTATCTTATTGTTTCATTATGATGATCTCTCGAGGATGTCTATAAAATGATTTAGAGAGAAAGGAATGGGGCATTTATCATTGCTTTCGTTTATTGTGCTTGTTGGATATTCTTGTAATACAACCTTGGCGAATACTTTCCTTGTGTGTGCAAGGGTAGTCTCAAGTAAAACAATGGCTAGGAAATATCAAGGTCTTCATATCTTTTTATGTATTAGTCTTCTTACTTTGAGGGCTTCATTCTTTCACATGATCAAACAAGGTTTTTGTATGTCAGGTATAATAAGGATACCCCCATCTGTTTGTAGAGTCAAAGTCCATGCACTAAATACAACGTCATCCTAGTTCTTGATACCTTGGTGCATTGTGTCTATTTTTTGTATCAAATAAGGATTGCTATGATGAAATTACACCTTATCAGAGGAGCAATAGAAAATATTATCTATCCTATCTCATCACATATCCAATAAAATCTTGAATAATCATAGGTTTATTGGAATACTAAATTAATCTCAATAATAAATGCTAATCAATATCCATCTCATTCTTATACTTCTATCCATGCTAACATTCCGATCTTGGTATCATGACATACAACAAAAATAATAGTATAAATGCATCCATCTTGCATCCACAAATTGTTAGCATACATCCTACATAATCATCACATATCATGTGAAAACAGAAAAAAGAAATCATCCATAGCATTGCATTACATACATTTGCATCAGATCATAAGCATAACAAAGGAAATAATCATCATCTATCATAAGATCATATCATAACAACTTATAATGCATTCACATCCATACATTTGCATCCATAATGCATACATACATTTCATAGATCATAAGCATGAAATAAGACAACATCATAATATAAATGTCACATCATCAATCATCTCATATTATCCAAAAAATGAATGTCATGATACATATCAAAGCATGTGGTATACATAAAAAATATACATGAGGCCATCCATAGCTAATGAATGAATATACATCATAACCATGTCTATATTGACTGTAAGGATACAAAAATATATATACATTTGTACATGGAGCTATCCCCTATTCCCTTTATCCTCTATATCAATAGAAGGGTGATGTGATGGTGATCCCCTCGGTGGTATCTGATGTCCACCAGAGGACCTGCTCCTCCTGATTGTCCAATCGAATCTCCCATTGATCTACTTGACCCCATAGAATGCTTGCATGAGTAGGTTGGTTTTCGCCTATGTGTTGGGACTTGCATGAGGTATATGGTCATGTAATATGAAGCCTCATCCTGAACCGCCCTGAGTTCTTGAGTATATCTTGCAAGTGGTATTATCTCTCCTAGTGCCTAGGCTACAACCTCTGACTACTGATGGTAGACAATCTCTTGAGCTAACTGGAGCTATATATGCTGGTTTTGTGCTATCTCTATATCTCGCTTCTGAGTCCTCTGATCCAACTACACCTGGAGTTGATCTGGCTCCTAGCAAGCCTGATCCTACTCCACTATCCTCTTTTCTAAAGCAACCTAAATTTGTTGGGCATCCTATCCTGGCACATGTTGTGTCACCTATTGTTGTTAATCTTGCACCTATGGAGGAATCTATCTTGGTACCTTCCTTGGTACCTAGCCTAGCACTTTCCCTAGAACGTGTCCTAGAATCTAACCTCATCTTCAACGACCTTAGCCTTTGTGCCCCTACCCTCCTACACCCTGTCTATTGGGTATATCAATTTGACAGGTCTACACTCAGAAAACCATGCATCATACCCTAGTGTGGTCCCAAGATCATCAATACCTCCAATATACACCCAAGGAACTAGAGCTAGGCTATCAAAAATTGCAACGACCATCTACAGTTGCACTGTGTGACCCCACTCCCTAATCTCTTTGTGAGTGTGAGCAAATTGAGCATCATAATCATTAGCAAGAGCATCATGTTGCTCCCCAAATTGTCATTGTACCCTGTTTGGAAGGTACCTCTCAATCATATGAGGATCCTGACCCATGAGCCATCGAGTTTGTCAAGTGTAGAATAGTTGATCCTGATCATCATCCCAAGCCTCTACACCTAGCCAAGGCCTCCATATGAACTCTATTATCTCATTGATGACTCATCTCCAGTAAGCCACACCAACATGACTCATGTGATGATGAGTGAGCATGACATCATAGAAAAAAGAGAATGTCTCTCCTACGATTCTATCTCAGTGAATGTTGCCAATTGGCCTGAGCATAGCAATGTGCTCCCATTCCCATATGAGTAACAATGTGGGGCTCGCTGAAATGCTAGTCACTTCTCGGTATACCACCTAGTGCATGTCATGGTATAGATAAGATAGGATGCACATATTCCAAGCGAAGGTAGTGGCATCCTTAGTAATCCTCTCTAGGACTCTATCCTATCTAGTGTTGAATAATCATGACCTCTAGTCCAGAATGAGTCATCTCATGATCACTCCCGCAACAAGTATAACATCTAGAACTTTTCTTGCATAGTGTTGTAGGTCTACCTGTCCATCCTCTAGTTGTAGATGATCATCATCCAAAATCTTCTCTAGAGCTGCATGGCCTAGGGTGGGCTCATATACAACCCACTCTCCATGAATCAGTACTCACAGGATGTGCCACATGTCCTCTAGAGTCACTGTCACCTCGCATATCAAAAGGTGAAAGCTAGATGTCTCTTAATGCCATCTCTCGATCAATGTGGTAATGATAGAACAGTTAGCTCATATATTAGGCATATAGGTGATATGGAATAACCTGACCCTATGTAGGAACTTGATCTCCTCATACTGGAAGTTTTTTATCCTCCTCACAATCTATGGCCAATGCTCTCTTGAAAGGAGTAGACCAAAGATGGCCTACAAGCATGAAGCCCACGATGTTAATCTTCTAAAAAAATTACAAAAATTCAAGTTGGAAAAGCTTAAAGAACAAAAGTGAGCCTTTTTTACAAAGGTGTCACACTATCATTTTACAATAGCATGGAAATTTTCAAAAGTCTCTCTTTATTGCAAAAGTATCACACTAGTATAAAAAACAAAAACATCAAAAATTTGTTCATCATCAAGAGCTAAACCAGTCAAAAGCATCACTTTTTAACAATAGTGTCGCATTTTTTTCTAAGAATCAATGCTTATGTAGACATTTTATGCTTTTGTCAATAGCATCAATCCACTGAACAAAAGCGTTAAAATCATGAAATGCAAGCATCGAAAAAAGTTTGACACATTTGTTTGACCTAGTTCTAGCCTACATTTTTCTACCTAAAAATGTGTGCAAAGAAAGTTTTTTGGGGTACATACCAATGGTCTTGCGTCGGTTGGTTGTTGGTACTCTCAGACTTGGTATGCATGATGTACAAGAAGCGCTCTATGTGCCATGGTGTCAAGTGCCCCACAGGGAATCTCAGTAAAATCACTCTAAGCTCTCTAAATTCTTTAAAGCAAAGTGTGCAAATGAGCTTGAAATTCACTCAAATGACCATATATGTAGCTCCATTTTCTCATTCCTATCCTGCCATGGTCACTTTATCAGGATCTTAGGACTTGTTTTTCATCCTCTTTGCAGTCGAATCATTCCCATAGCTTTATCATGAGCTCGACCCAAAAATCATTTTTTTTTCTTGATCTCTTGAGGAGTCAACACACTAGCATTCCTTCATCCACTGGGGCATGGTGGGGCATCAAGAAAAGTTAGAAAAATTTTAAATTTTGATTTGAGCAGTATCAATTCTTTGAAGCAATGCAATAGGTAGCTCACTTCAAAGAGGGGGAAAATATAGACACCTAAAAGTGTACTAATCATATCACACATTGAGATTTTGATTATTAACACCATTTCTCTGCTTTCTCACCTAATTCTTCTATTTAATTAAATAATGTCAATTATTTAGTTAAATTCACCATTTTATACTATTAATTGGATAATTAATTTCATTTGATTAATTCACCACCTTCACACTAATTTTCTTCTCATTTGATTGAATAATAAAAATTATTTAATTAAATGTCATAAATCCCTCTTTGATTAAATAATTCCTAATTGTTTAATTAAAGTTTCTAATTCTTCCACTTGCACAATTAAATAATTTCTTAAACTGTTTAATTGGTTGATTTCCTCCAATCATTCAAAGAATATTTTCATGGAATATTCCCTTTTCAAATTCAAATTTCTCCCTCCACATGGAAATATCTCCCACATGTTTCCTAAAATCAAGTGATTTATTTTTGTCTCAAGCATTTTGGACCTTTGATTAAAATCCCTTATCCATGTCATTATGCATTATCAACCCTTGATCTCATCTTTCATCCATGTCTTCATCTCTCCTTCAATTTCCTCCATTGATTAGCTAATTCAATCCTAACTCTTGATTCATTCCAAAAATCTATAAATACTCTTCATTTTACATGAGATATCATTCACAAATATTGAGAGAATCCTTACTCTACTCAAATTCATACTCACTTCTTGAGCTTTTGATCATTTAGTGGATCACCATTAGCATATTTCAACAAGATTTTTCATCAACCTCACAATGGATAAGGAAATTTGAGCAATCCAACATCCAACCTTCACTCAATTCCACTCAATCCACCATGGGATTGTTGGTTTACACTCTTAGTTTAGTTTCATTTTGCTTCAATTGATGTTTAATGCTTTTTAAATGAATCTTTCTTGAGTTGTAGGCTTAATTTCATGGAATATGGCTTTAACTTGATCAATTATCTTGTTTAATTAGTTCATTTCAATTGTATTTGATCTTGTTATGCAACCATATGACACACTCTTTTCTACTAATCATTGGGAGCTCACTTAGTACACACTTACGCAATGATTTGATATATCTTGATATTGAAAGACATTCAATTGAGTATTAATTCATATGGGAATTCCTAAAATCATTCAAAATCCTAGAATATGCAAGGATCACTCATATGATCCTTTTTCTTTGATCACTAAAAAGAATAACAATTGCATTAGAATCTATATCTAGATCACATGTATGTTTTTCTATTTTTTTTTATCTTTTGACACAATTGTAAAGCTCATATCATTAAGGCAATCAACTTACAATAACTTAGCCCTTATAATCTAGCAATGTCCCCAAAATATTTTTAAATATTATCATTCCTTAATAGTCAACTAAGAGCAAAGAATCCAATGAATCAAAGAACGAAGCTTTGCACTACACCAAATCAAGATCATGTATTAGATATGGGATCCACAGTTGCATAATTGGCCCAAAATTAGTTAAATTATATACAAAATCCCAAACAATAAGAATATTCAAACTAATTGTTTTTTTGTATCCAAGCAAGTAGAATTTGTATGACATCAAGTTTATTTTAATTTCCCATAGAGAAACCAATTACTCCTATCCCTATGTATTTAATTTTCCTAAATGATTAAATGTGTTATCATACCTAAATGTCATTTACTTTAATCTAAATTAATTTATATATTTTTAGAATGGTGAATAAACACAAGATACAAGATCAAACAACGAACAAAAACACCTTCCATGCAAGAGATCTGCAAACAATAATATTCTATATCATCAACAAGAAAAGGCTACAGAATGAACCTTAAGAGTCTTCAAAGAGATCAAGAGTTCTCAAAAGGTTAAGATAATACAATGAGGCTTGAGTGCTATATAGGATCAACCTTAAATAATAAATGGATTATATCATGACAAGTCTCGAAATCACATGCAATGAGACAAAATAATCTAATAATCGCTCACTTCAATTAACATAAAAAAAGAACTCCTAAGTTTAGCTTAAGTGCATGAGAATAAATTAGACTAATAATTAATTAAATATTAATTAATAATTAGCTAATGCATGATTACTCTAACACCCCCCTTAAGATGAACTTAGGGAGTAGCTAAAAACCTTGAAAAGAGAACATATGATGGGTCCCAACAAACAAGTGCTAGTGAGGTACCCATGCACAAACAATCTAATCTCTCACAACTAGAGAAAAAGAGAGAACCTCATGGGAAGAACTCCTCTCCAAAAGAGAGAAAGGTGAATGAAGGACTGAAAGGCCTCTAAAACTAATGTGAAGGACTAAGAATCCCCCAACCAAAACAATATCCCAGAAAAGAGGAACATGAAGAACATCGTTGAAGCATGAAGAAGTTGTAGACAACTTTCAAAATATGACTGATATATTGCTAAAATGAAGAACCTCCTTTGAAACCGATAATGATCAGGATCAAGAAGACAAGAATCTACATGAGTTCCCCAAAATGACACTACTCAAATAAAATGGTAAACAAAGGAAAACATCTGGAACTCGAAGATACAAATTTTAGGATTAAGAAGACAATAATCTGTATGAGTGTACCCAATGAAACTACTTGAATCAAATTCCAAAGTCAAACATCTGGAACTAAAGATATAAATGGCACAAGTACCAATAGTCTAGACAAAACTAATCAAATAAAAATTGGTCGCCTCAAAAATAGGAATCGAAGAATGTCCATATGGTAAATGTTTCATCTCACTGAAATGCATGGGTAACCAGTCATTGTATCTGCCTAGTACATAGGAACAAGAACTAGATACATCTAGATCACTCCAAAAATGAAACCAAGGAAGCATTATCATCAACAAAAGAAACTCCCCCATAATGTGGAAAGGGGGAACCAAGATAGGTACACTGAAATTATGTGTCACCATGAGTACATGTAGGAGAATATCTAAATGTGCATTTGAAGAGTACCTGCAAATAAAAGAGCGTGCAAGCAAGGGCACACACCCATGAGGCATGAATCATTGGGATTTGATGCTGATGAGGAATTGACACTCACTTGACAAAGGTGTGATGACAAAACAAAGGCACTCACAACCCACCCATGGCGCTTTATATCATAGTGCGAGTACAAAAGGCACAAAAAGATGTGCAAAATCCCCAATAATACATGTACAATGTTGAACACTTTATTTTAGTACATTTATATATGAGAAATGCTTACAATGGAAGCTCAAGATTCTTCGAGGAGATCAAGAGTTCTCAAAAGGTTATGATAATATAATGAGGGTTGAGTGCTATATAGGAGAAACCTTGAATGATAAAGGGATTTTATCATGACAAGTATCAACATCCTATGTGATGAGACAAAATGATCTAATAATAGCTCACTACAATTAACATAAAAAATAACTCTTAAGTTTAGCTTAAGTGCATGAAATGAATTATTAGCTAATGCATGATTACTATAACACCCACCTTAAGATGAACTTAGGGAGTAGCTAAAAACCCTAAAAAGAGTACACCAGGATGATCTAATAATAGCTCTCTGGTTAACATAAAAAGCACTCCTAAGTTTAGCTTAAGTGCATAAGAATAAATTAGACTAATAATTAATTAAAGATTAATTAATTATTAGCTAATGCATGAATACTCTAAACTGCTAAATTTAGCCTCTCTGCTAAAAAATAGTTAGGTGGGTACAAGGTAGGTTGCATAAAAAAGTATAAAAAAATACATTTATTTCCCTATTTTTATTTTAAAGTTAAAAAAAATAGAGAAAAAAATTATATTATATTTTTTATTAAAAAAAAATTATGTAAATTTTTTTTTTTTTTTTTTAAATAAATGGAATATAGAAATGGGGGGCTAAGCCCACTTCCTACAAGGTGAGGCCCAGGGGCCCTGGCCACCTCACTACCCCATGCGTTACTGCAGTGAGGGGAGGGGGCCCAAGGCACTGCCACCCCCCTTACCATGGCTAGGAGGCCCATGCAGGGACACTGCGGTACCCCTACTGTCAAATGTTTAATATATATATATATTTTTAAAACAAAAACAAAGAACTTGCATTTTAATAACTTTTAATTTCATAGGAATTTTTTTTAAATACCTTGACTTGCATGTGTTGGGGAAGTTGTCTGACCTCTCTAGCAAAATATTTTTCCTCAAAAGCTCCCAACACCAAAATAGGGTGGATTTTATATCAAAATTTATTGAATCAACCTCCTGAATGCAACAATGAGGTCCTCTTTGCACCAAAATGCACCTAAAATTCTCCCACCTCCAAAAAAAAAAAAAAAAAAGTAATGGAGATTTATATCTAAAGCACAGTAACCTAATTAGAAAACCCTCATAAATTGAAAGGGGTTCATTGAATCCATGATCTAATACCATGTTAGAATTGTAAAGAAACACAAGGCACAAGATCAAACAATGAAAAAAAACACCTTCCATGCAAGAGATCTGCAAACAGTAATATGATATATCATCAACAAGAAAATGCCACATAATAAACCTCAAGTGTCTTTGAAAGGAGATCAAGAGTTCTCAAAAGGTTAAGATAATAAAATGAGGGTTGAGTGTTATATGGGAGAAACCTTAAATGATAAAGGGATTAGATCATGACAAGTCTCGGCATCACATGCGAAGAGATAGAATAATCTAATAATAGCTCACTTCAGTTAACA
>VDFB02243528.1:0-14769 GCA_007258455.2 Sequoia sempervirens | reverse complement strand
AAAACTCCTTGAATGTACTGCTGCAATTGGTCATATCAGTTTGTGTTATTTTAAGCTATTATGTGTTGAGCATTGCATTTCAAATCATTCCATAAAACATTTTTTGAAATACACATTGTGGAATTCGTCCTACTAGATTACACACAAGAATCTTGAAGGGGATCTTACATTGAAACGATTAGATTTGCAAGCAAATTGTTCTGTTGATGATCCAAGGAGTTTCATTGTTAAGTTTCAAAAATCTATTGAGAACTTGCCAATTTTCATCATTATTGCTAAACCCCACATTGAAGAAAGTTTTCAAAAGTTGTTGACATAATTGGCATGTTGTTCATCAGCACTTGTTGCTAATATATTGTTGAGATTGAGGCACCAACATTCCAAGGAGGTCCATACCATTTTGGGGTGGTGATTACACATCATTATTTGCTGCAATCTGCATATTATGGTCAATATATGGGTGCAATATCATCATTTACTATTGTTTCAATCATTCCCAACCATCTATCTTTCTTTAGAGGGCGATTAGACTACAACATGTTTGCAATCTACAAGTTCCAGGGCTTTTTTGACCCATATCAGCTGTTTTTGTACAATTTCCAACCTTCAGTCCAACCTTCCCAGCTATAACAGCTGCTGTTCTGCATTTTCCAGCCATTGAACTTGGAGCGTCATCCTTGGAATAGGTTTCAAACATCATTTGACTATTGTTTCAGCCTTTACCAGCCGTTAAACCATCCCTCAGCCATTCCATCAGCATGTCTCCTCATTTTCAATCATGCAAACCAGTCAATAATTCAAATCAGCAAAAGCCTTGTGAGTGAAATAAATTGTTGTAATTCTGAATTTATGTTTCTGGCATCATTTCATCAGCATTGTACCTTGTTTCCAGCTGCAACAATTGAATAAAATCAGTTCCAGAGGTTTTTCTATTGCTGTTGTAATTTTTTTTTTTAGCATAATTGGATATCTAGGGTTTATATCAATCATAATCAGCAATTGACTCATACAATTCAGATCTGCCAATAATTGATGCATGTGAAGTTGTAAATCAGCATTTGGGTGGTTTGATAAGAAGTTTCCAGCTTTTAGTTGTTGTGTTCAGCATTACTTTCCAGTTTCAGTTTGTTGTTACAGTTTATTTTGTTTCAAAAAAATAAGGAAAATACAAAAAAATCAAATATTTTCAAAAATTCTAAAAAGGGGACATTATAAACATTTAAAATTAATAATCCAAAAGCAGCTATAGTCGTAGAACCAAACAAGTCAAAAACTCTATAAATACCAAAGCAACATGTTGGCGTTTAAATTCACACCTCTGGAATGCGTATTTGAAACGGACAGCTATGCACAGATAAACTGCTCTTCAAATTAGGAGGGGAAGCTCCCTCTTGCTGATGGTATTCAAGAAAGTAAAATCCAAAACTGTTGCCTATCTTTGATCAGCTTAGAGCACAAGGCTTGCAAAACACAAACGCCGACTCCTCGAGACATTTCTGATTTAAGAACTTCAACTACGACTAACTTAAACTAAAGACGCTTAACTTCTTGGCACAAGGTAGTGTATAGAAACTAGAAATGAACAAGGCAGATTTTCTGACAAAATACTTCGATAAACTCTTTCTCAACAAACATCTACACACTTCAATGTAAGTTGAAATCAAGATCATAAAAGTAAAACACCAATAACGGAAATCAGAGATTTTATATCAAGGCAAAGGAGGCTCATGATTTTATTACTCGAACTTCTGGAACAAAACTCACTTCTAACATGCCTGGAATAAGAAATTGCAACTAAAGAGGCTTGCAATCTTATTCTTACACAATAGAAACAACAATCACACTAACTCCTTGTTGGCTAAAGAGGCTCAACAATTTGCTATCACAAAACATAAGTGAACGACACTTGAATAACAAATAGAAGGCAAAATAGGCTCAGCGTTTTGTTATCACTAGCATGGCTAAAGAAACTAATGAGCAAAGGCTCTTATTTATAGAGAAGCAGAGGAGTAGGGAACCCTAAAATCTCCTTGCTTTCACAATCTAGGGTTTAATAAGAAGCATGCTTCTATTACCAAATCTAGAAAGAAGATAACAACCAAAAAACCCTAGAAAGCCGGAAACGCCAACTATTACATCTTATCTTCTTTCTCTCAAAAGAATGGATAAGGATCATTCCAAGAATAGAAAGAAAGCAAGGTTGCTTCCTGTAGCCAAGCTGCCAAAGCCTCCCATCACAATCCACCAGGAAACAGGAGAGACGTGTCCCTGCCCGCATCTACGCCCTCTCAAAAGGCACATTCTGGATTTCTCCAAGATCTCTTCGCCTTTTGTGATCAAACCTAGAGGATCTTTCACTTCTTCAGTTGCTTTATGAGTTTTGTTCTTGAAAAACATCGCTGCCCCAAAAAGATGACTCACTAATTTGATAACTTGGCGGCTCTGCAACTTTATGCTTTTGACACTTCGCTTGATTTCCATCAGAAGAGTATTGCAACTCTTTTTTGATACCTTTCCCTTTTCTCATATCACACCTTCTCTCGTTCTTCAGCTGAGATGATGAAGTTTTAACATAGTGCTGATTTGGTCTTAAACTCGAGGGGAGTGTATTCCATATTGAAAACCTTGAAGAATGACTGTAAACTCGCCTATGTTTAGACAAGTCTTGGAGCAACTTTCTATTTCTAGAATGTTGGTTTTTCGGGTTTCAAACTAGACACAAATTTTTATAGAAATTTTCTGAGATGGGTTTGCTTAAAATTGGCGCTGCAATACAACCCAGATCGTCCATTTTTGAAAATCTTGAATTTAGACTGAAAAAGCAGCAAACCCTAATTTCTTCAATTTTTCACCGAAAAAGCTGGCACCTGGGTTTTGTTCAGAATACAATTAGAAATGGACCCAGTTGATTAGATTTGAAAAACACTGATGGCTGATTGAAAAAGCAGCCAACCCTAGGTTTTAAAATTTTCTTGAAAAAAGCTGTGATATGGGTTTTCTTCAGAAGACTGATTTGAGAGGACCCAGATGGTTGAAAACTGAATGCATTGATGATTTCACTGACATGCAAAATAAAAGCAGCTGCTGCAACTTGATGAAGTTCTTAAAAATTTCCTTCAGAAGATTGAAGAAAAAAGACCCAGATGATTGAAAACTGGAAACCTTGGCCTTCCCTTTGAAAAATTTGATCTTCTGGATGAAAAAGCTTGAAAGAGCAAGGGTTTATGTTGCTGGTCTGAAAAAAATATGATGAAAAACCAGCAAGCTATGTTCTTGAATCTTGAAAAATTTCTTCAAACTTGCTGCTCCAACTTTCTCCCTTGAAGGCTACCTGCAAAAATAATGAAAATAACATAAAAGAAAGATGTTAAATAGACTTAGGGTTTTGTTTTTGCTTTGCTTTCTTTTGCTTTTATCTCCAAAACCCTAAATCTCAGCTTCATTGAACTTTGACGCCTCTTTCTTCTCTTGCAATTTTGAAAATTTCGAAAATCTATGAATTTTCTAAGGCATGAAACTTTGGGCGCCTTTCTCCAAGAGGGGCGCTTATTTTCACCAGTGTTAGTCAAAAATTTGACTTTCAACTTTTCTCCATTTTTACATGCTACTTCGCCACTGATTTCTCGTTGACAGCCCAACCCGACAGGCGAGCTGAGTGGTTCACGACGGAGCTTGACTGAAACTGAGAAGGATGTTCTGGAGGAGCTTTTGGCTAAAAACTTGATCTTGACCTCTGAATTCATGGGAGCCTTTTCCTTCGAGGGGCTCCGAACTTTCACAGTGTTAGCCATTTTTTCATGATTTTCAATTTCTTCATTTCCCTTTGATCTTCCGATGAAATCTTGATTCCGAGAGCTACGTTGATCTAATTGACTGTTTGACAGGTTCACTAGATAGCTCGTCTGAAATTGTTGAAGTGATCTTAGATGCTTTGTTGACGAATTCTATCATCTCAGTGCTCAAAACCTTGGACGCCCTTTCTCTCCAGGGGCGCCCATGTTTACCAGACTTAGAATTTTTATTTTCTTCATCTTTGCTCTTTTTCAAATGATCTCGTCAGATCTAGAGTTCTAGGCGTCGGATTCACTGATGGCTGGGCTCGTTACGAAGCTGACGAAGAATGAGGAGGGGTCTTCTGGGAGAGATTTTGTCGAAAAGTGAATTTTAACCCTTCAAAAGTTTGGGCGCCTATCTTGACTGGGGGCGCCCATTTCATCCATACTTAGTCAAATTTTCACTTTCCTGTGTTTTGCTTCTGGATCTTTGTTCTAAGCTCTCGTCAGACTCCCTGTTCGGTGCTTTGTATCTGGCGACTGCGACCTCTGATAGGCGTGCTGAGTATCTTGTTTGAAAGCTGGATAAATTGTGAAGAGATCTCATTAGACACTCGTCTGCAAATTTATCTGTTGGGACCCCTGAAAACTTGGGCGCCCTTCTTCACCAGGGGCGCCCACTTCCTCCAGACTTGGCCATTTTATTGATTTTCAAATTTCAGAGTTTGAAGACTTCGTTCTGTATGTTCATCTTTGATCTGAATTTGCTGAAGATTGAGCAGTCGGATGATCTGACGGAGACAGGCACGTCGAAGCTGGCTGAGCTCTGAAAAGAACAAGCATATTCTCAAACCCTAATTGTTGGATTAGGTTCCTCAAAAAGTTGGGCGCCCTTCTTTACTAGGGGCGCCCAATTCCTCCACACTTAGTCAATTTTTGATATTTTTCATTTACTCTCGTTCTGACATCAGTTTGGATCCTCCCTGTTCAGCTTCGAATCCCAGATGACTGGATAATCTGATAACTACACCGTCGGACTCGCTGCGGAGCTGGCAGAGAACTTAACAACTTTGATTGGAGACACAAACTCCTAATTACATTTGGTGCCTCTAAAAAGATGGGCTTTCTTCAACAACAAAATTTCAAAGTCACCGCTGTTAGAAAATTTTATTATTTTTCAACTTCTTTCCTCGATCCTCGTGTACGTTCATCGCTTCATCTTCTGCTGAACGCTTATGTTGATTTGACGTCATGTACCCAAATGACTTCCATTGATGACCTCGGAGCTCCAGATATGCTTCTGAAAAAGCAGAATAGACCCAGTACGAAAAAATTGACTATTTTGAGATTCTGACTGCACCAGCCTGATATGGACGTATTTTGAGCCAATCAAAATCAGTTTGGACCCTGGCGGACAAACTTTCTATTTTTAGAAATTTTCTATTTTTAGAAAATTTTGCCAGTATCCGTTTCAAAAGAAACCTGTAGGGGAAACCTGTAAAACTACTATTTCGAGAAAATTTCTAAAAATAGCAGCCTCAAATTTTAGGGATGAAAACCGAGATCCGGGTTTTTTAGGTTAAGTCAGCTCTTTTAGCGTACTCCAGATCGTCAGAATTGAAAATTTTGTGTTTTAACCCTCATGCAAGACATGCACGCCAAATTTTGACCTTGACTGATTTGACAAAATTTTACTCATTTCTTCAAAATGTCTAAGTGTAACTTAAAATTTTAATTTTGGGGTACAACATTGGCCTGCTAGGACCATGGCGATACTTACTGCGATAGAGAACCATAGAATCTCCGAGTTTTAAGCATAGACCAGTTGCCTTGTCCATTGCATCTGGAGTCGACATTTCTTTAATCACCTATTTTGCAAGATATCTAATCACCTATAACCGGACTTCCTAGAAATCACCTAATAGTTGGACTTCCCTACAAATCACCTAAAACAAGACCCTTAATCACCTAAAACACGACGAAACTGTTACGGAAAGGGGAAACACAACATAACGAACACATCACGAAAAGGGGAAACACATCACGAAAAACAAAGAAAAATAATTTACAAAGATTTACTCCACCTCTGAAAGATGTCCTTTCTGCCTGAAAGGCTTTACTTCTCTTCTCTTTGGTATCGCAGGAGACAAATCTTCAGGGATGAAGATTCTCATATCTTCATACGTCCAGCCAAACGCACCTTGACAAAAGTCAGCATATGGTGTAAGGAAGGAGGCAGGTACCACTGAGTCACCAACTTTGTTGTCATTCATCTTCGGGATCTCTCCGTTGTCAATCTTTGGGATGTTTCTACCATTGAACTCTAGGATGTCTCTATCGTCGAACTCTTCAAACCAATCGATCGCATTCCACACCCGATTTCTATAATGTCGTAGATGATCCTTTCTAACCTGGAAATATCCTTTGATTGGCTCATCGATCAGCTCCATATCCCCTTTAACACATAGGAGTTCAATTCCTATGTCTTTGGCATTTTTGAGGCCTAACAAAAGCGCCTCTTTTTCAGCTTCAGTAAACTCCAATTGCAGGCCATATGACAATGGGTACAATTGTTCTTTAGGGGAGATGATCACTTCCCCTGCTCTTGATTTTGTATTAGAACAACCCTCATCAAACTGTATTGTCCGTAAATTTGCATCCTTTGTTGGTCTATTTTCTGGACAAACAACATTTTGGTCTTTAGTTTCTACCTCCGATAGCGTCACATAATTACCAAGACCCGCTCCTTGATGAAGGGTTTGGGGTGGGGGGTTTGGGATTTTCACCACCATGAACTGGGATTTGGGTTCAGGTTCTATCTTGATTCTGCCTTGCTCCATAGGAATGGTTGCAGACGACCAATCTAACTGCATTGCACCACCAAGATCTTTGCAGAAGCTCCGGCTCAACAACATCCCGTAGCTAGGTGGAATGTCAGCCACTAGGATATTCATCACAATTCTTTTCTCTGGACATGCCACCAACCTAACTTGAGTGTTCTTCATTTGTCCAACCAACGGTACCAACTCAGATTGAAGCGAATAGCACTCGTTTTGAGTTTCTGTGCACGAGAGTCCCAATGCTTTCATCACTTGTAGAGGCATTACGTTGTCTGAGGCTCCTGAATCAATGATACAATTGCTCAATTTAAATCCTCCTATATACAAAGATATATAGAAAGGTTTGGGCTTTTCTTTCACTGGAATAGATGACTCGAGCAATGTAGGCGGAATTGAAGCTTCTTTCTTCACATGTATTATTTTGTCCAGCTGCTCAGGATGATCACGAAGATATTCCAACTGAGAAATCTACACTTTTGTCTTCATCAAGGAGTCTACAATGTCAAACTTGGCTGGAAATGGGTCTTGAGCAACCGCTTCTTTAACTTGTTCTCTAGCTCTCCGCCTCTCTTCTTCTTTTTGCGCTTGCAAGTGCAAAGCACCTGTAAACATAGGAAAAGAGTGTCTTCCGTGATTTGCTGCAAGAGAGCGGTGGCGGAGGTATTCTTTTTCTTCAATAACGGGTTCAAAATATCCCGCTGCGGAGTCGCCATCGAAGTTGTCCGTCTGTGGTGAGACAACATTCGAACTTGGTGTTGGGACAAAACTGGAACTGGGTGCAGCATCAACATATCCAATAATCTGATTCATTCTTAAGTTCTCAGGACATGTAGAACCGGTATGTTCATCAGTATCATGAAAGGAACAAAATACTGCATGTGGTGCAACTTCAACTGTTTGTCTTGGTGGAGGTGCTAGCAACCGCGACTTGTAACTATTGTAAGGCTGAAAATCATTTCTCCTCAGTTGATACAGCTGCTGAGGTTGATACTGTTGTTGAAGTTGATATTGTGGTGGTGGTAGTGCGAGCATCTCATTGGCTACCTTCTGTAGCAGTGGATCTGCAAAACTCTGAACCAAAGGCCTAATTGAATCCTTCTTCATTATGCCAGAAGTGATCATATTATCTTCCAGCTCAATGGCGTGTCTTTGTGCATCCGTCAATTCTGTTTCTTTTGCCGTCTTCAAGAAGAAAGCTATCTCTGATGGAAGAGCATTTATGAAGCAACTCATCAGAATCTCCGGTGATGGATTAAGTGTAGAAGAAATCCGCGTAACAAGACGATTAAATCTTGCTACAAACTCCCTCATAGGCTCGTTGTACTCCATCTTTGAATTTGCAAGTTGAGAAAACAATAGATGACTGTCTTCAGCGGGCTTGAATCTCGCCAAGAATTTCTCGATCATAGTCGCCCAGCTTGTGATAATACCCGGCTCTAAGTGACTGAACCAATCAGCAGCATTTTCAATAAGAGTCTCCACAAAGAGACGCACTGCGATGTCTTCATGTTCCACGTGCAAGATGGCGCAAGCCGTTGAGAAGGCTGAAAGATGATCATCAGGGTGTTGAGTCCCATCGCCATGAAACCGTGGAAAGTGCTTCCTCGAACCCTTAGGCAATTCATGATGTTCCTGCAAAGCCAAAGGTCCAATGATGTTACCCCAAGGTAATGGGGGTGGACGTCTCAGGTTCCTTCCAGCATTATTGTTGTTATCACCCATTGCTTCTGCTGAATCAAGCAATAGGGTGCCAGATAGTCATACCCGTGACATAAAGCCTAAGCTTTCTTTGTTGTTTTATGCCTCGTGCCCCACGGTGGGCGCCAGAAAACTGTTGGTGTTTAAATTCGCACCTCTGGAATGCGGATTTCAAAACGGACAGCTATGCACAGATAAACTGCTCTTCAAATTAGGAGGGGAAGCTCCCTCTTGCTGATGGTATTCAAGAAAGTAAACTAAAACTAAGTTGCCTATCCTTTTGATCAGCTTAGAGCACAAGGTTTATAAAACACAAACGCCGCAGCTGAGATTTTCTGAGTTAAGAATTTCAACTACGACTAACTTAAGCTAGAGACGTTTCTAACTTCTCAAGTAATACGCAGAGCAAGAGAAATTAGAAATGGACAAGGATGATTCTCTGACAAAGTACTTCAATAAACTCTTTTCCAGCAAACATCTACACACTTCAATGTAAGCTGAAATTGAGATCATAAAAGCATAACACAAATAACGGAAATCTGAGATTTTGGACCAAGGCAAAGGAGGCTCATGATTTTATTACTCAAACTTCTGGAACAAAGCTCACTTCTAACATGCCTTGAACAAGAAATTGCAGCTAAAGAGGCTTCTGCAATCTTGCTCTTACACAATAGAAATACAAATCACACTAACCTTGTTAAAGAGGCTCAACAATTTGGTTTATCACAACACAATAAATTGAACGACACTCTGAATAATGTAAATAGAAGGCAAAATAGGCTCGCTTTGTTATCACTCAGCATGGTTAAAGAAACCAATGAGCAAAGGCTCTATTTATAGAGAAGGTAGGAGTAGGGAACTCCCCAAACTCCTTTGTTACAATCTAGGGCTTGCTCGCCAGCGCTTTATTACTAAATCTAGAAAGAAGATAAATACTCAAAACCCTAGAAAGCGTAAAAACGGAAACGCCAACTATTACATCTTATCTTCTTTCTCTTCTCAAAGAATGGATAAGGATCATTCCAAGAATAGAAAGAAAGCGGGAAAGAAAGCTTCTAGAAGAAAGCTGCTTTAAAGCTCGATCTCATCCGCTAGAAAATTTGAAATTGTGTCCCGGTTCGGTGCATCTATGCCAACTAAGGCAATATTCTGATTCTCCAAGATCTCATCGCCCTTAGAGAATCTTTCACTTCTTCAACTGTTTTATGAGTTCTATTCTTGCAAAACATCGCTGCCCAAAAAAGATGACTCACTAATTGATAACTTGGCGGCTCTGCAACTTTATGCTTCTAACACCTCTCTTGATTATCATCAGAAGATTATTGCACAACTCTTTTCTGATACCTTTCCTCTTTCTCATATCACACCTTCTCTCGTTCTTCAGCTGAGATGATGAAGTTCTGACATAGTGCTGATTTGCTCTTAAACTCGAGGGGAGTGTATTCCATATTGAAAACCTTGAAGAATGACTGTAAACTCGCCTATGTTCAGACAAGTCTTGAGCAACTTTCTATTTTTAGAATGCTGGTTTTTGGCCTCAAACGGACACTTTTTTTGGAAATTTTTCTGAGATATGGGTTTTGCTCAGAATCTCGTTGCAAGACAACCCAGATCGTCCGTTTCTGAAAATCTTGAATTTTGACTTAAAAAGCAGCAAACCCTAATTTCTTCAATTTTCCTCGAAAAAAGCTGGCATCTGGGTTTTGTTCAGAATACAATTAGAAATGGACCCAGTTGATTGGATTTGCAAAACACTGATGGCTGATCGAAAAAGCAGCCAACTCTAGAATTTGAAATTTTCTTGAAAAAGCTATGATATGGGTTTTCTTCAGAAGACTGTTTAGAGAGGACCCAGATGATTAGAAATTGGAAACCCTGAAGATTTCACTGACATGCAACTAAAAAGCAGCTGCTGCAACTTAATGAAGTTCTTGAAAATTTCCTTCAGAAGATTGAGGCAAAAAGACCCAGATGACTGAAAAATTGAAAGCCTTGGCCTTCTGCTTGAAAAACTTGATCTTCTGGAACAAAAAGCTTGAAAAAGCAAGGGTTTATGTTGCTGGTCTGAAAAATATGATGAAAAACCAGCAAGCTACGTTCTTGAGTCTTGAAAAATTTCTTCAAACTTGCTGCTCCAACTTTCTCCCTTGAAAGCTACCTGCAAAATAATGAAAATAACATAAAAGAAAGATGTTAAAAAGACTTAGGGTTTTGTCTTTGCTTTGCTTTCTTTTGCTTTTATCTCCAAAACCCTAAATCTCAGCTTCATTGAACTTGGACGCCTCTTTCTTCTCTTGCAATCTTGAAAATTTCGAAAATCTATGAAAATTTTCTAAGGCATGAAACTTTGGGCGCCTTTCTCCAAGAGGGGCGCTTATTTTCACCAGTGTTAGTCAAAAATTTGACTTTTTCAACTTTTCTCCATTTTTACATGCTACTTCGCCACTGATTTCTCGTTGACAGCCCAACCCGACAGGCGAGCTGAGTGGTTCACGACGGAGCTTGACTGAAACTGAGAAGGATGTTCTGGAGGAGCCTTTGGCTAAAAACTTGATCTTGACCTCTGAATTCATGGGAGCCTTTTCCTTCTAGGGGCGCCCAACTTCTTCAGTGTTAGCCATTTTTTATGATTTTCAATTTCTTCATTTCCTTGTGATCTTCTGATGAAATCTTGATTCCGGGAGCTACGTTGATCTGATTGACTGGTTGACAGGTTCACTAGATAGCTCGTCTGAAACTGATGAAGTGATCTTAGATGCTTTATTGACGAATTCTATCATCTCAGTGCTCAAAACCTTGGGCGCCCTTTCTCTCCAGGGGCGCCCATGTTTACCAGACTTAGAATTTTTATTTTCTTCATCTTTGTTCTTTTTCAAATGATCTCGTCAGATCTAGAGTTCTAGGCGTCGGATTCACTGATGGCTGGGCTCGTTACGAAGCTGACGAAGAATGAGGAGGGGTCTTCTGGGAGAGATTTTGTCGAAAAGTGAATTTTAACCCTTCAAAAGTTTGGGCGCCTATCTTGACTGGGGGCGCCCATTTCATCCATACTTAGTCAAATTTTCACTTTCCTGTGTTTTGCTTCTGGATCTTTGTTCTAAGCTCTCGTTAGACTCCCTGTTCGGTGCTTTGTATCTGGCGACTGCGACCTCTGATAGGCGTGCTGAGTATCTTGTTTGAAAGCTGGATAAATTGTGAAGAGATCTCATTAGACACTCGTCTGCAAATTTATCTGTTGGGACCCCTGAAAACTTGGGCGCCCTTCTTCACCAGGGGCGCCCACTTCCTCCAGACTTAGCCATTTTATTGATTTTCAAATTTCAGAGTTTGAAGACTTCGTTCTGTATGTTCATCTTTGATCTGAATTTGCTGAAGATTGAGCAGTCGGATGATCTGACGGAGACAGGCACGTCGAAGCTGGCTGAGCTCTGAAAAGAACAAGCATATTCTCAAACCCTAATTGTTGGATTAGGTTCCTCAAAAAGTTGGGCGCCCTTCTTTACTAGGGGCGCCCAATTCCTCCACACTTAGTCAATTTTTGATATTTTTCATTTACTCTCGTTCTGACATCAGTTTGGATCCTCCCTGTTCAGCTTCGAATCCCAGATGACTGGATAATCTGATAACTACACCGTCGGACTCGCTGCGGAGCTGGCAGAGAACTTAACAACTTTGATTGGAGACACAAACCCTAATTCTGACATTTGGTGCCCTAAAAAGATGGGCGCCTTTCTTCAACAGGGGCGCCCAAAGTCACCAGTGTTAGAAAATTTTATTATTTTTCAACTTCTTCCTCGATCCTCGTGCATGTTCATCGTTTCATCTTCTGTTGAACGCCTAAGTGTTGATTTTGACGCCTGGCAGCCAAATGACCTCCATTGATGACCTCGGAGCTCCAGATATGCTTCTGAAAAAGCAGAATAGACCCAGTACGGAAAAATTGACTATTTTGAGATTCTGACTGCACCAGCCTGATATGGACGTATTTTGAGCCAATCAAAATCGGGCTTTGGACTCGGACAAACTTTCTATTTTAGAAATTTTCTATTTTTAGAAAATTTTGCGATATCCGCTTCAAAAGAAACCGAAAACCTTAAAACGCACTATTTCGAGAAAATTTCTAAAAATAGCAGTTTTCCTAAATTTTAGGGATGAAAAACTGAGATCTGGGTTTTTTAGGTTAAGCTGCTCTTAGCAGACCCAGATCGTCAGAAATTGAAAATTTTGTGTTTTAACCCCTCATGCAAGACATGCACGCCCAAATTTTGACCTTTTTGACTGATTTGACAAAACTTTTACTCATTTCTTCAAAATGTCTAAGTGTAACGAAAATTTTAATTTTGGGGTACAACATTGGCTCTGTTTGGGGACCATGGCGGATACTTACGGCATAGGAGAACCATAGAATCTCTGGAGTTTTAAGCATAGACCAGTGCCTTGTCCATTGGGTATCGGAGTCAGCATCATTTCCTAATCACCTATTTTGCAAGACATTCCTTAATCACCTATAACCGGACTTCCTAGAAATCACCTAATAGTTGGAGTTCCCTACAAATTACCTAAAACAAGACCCTTAATCACCTAAAACACGACGAAACTGTTACGGAAAGGGGAAACACAACATAACGAACACATCACGAAAAGGGGAAACACATCACGAAAAACAAAGAAAAATAATTTACAAAGATTTACTCCACCTCTGAAAGATGTCCTTTCTGCCTGAAAGGCTTTACTTCTCTTCTCTTTGGTATCGCAGGAGACAAATCTTCAGGGATGAAGATTCTCATATCTTCATACGTCCAGCCAAACGCACCTTGACAAAAGTCAGCATATGGTGTAAGGAAGGAGGCAGGTACCACTGAGTCACCAACTTTGTTGTCATTCATCTTCGGGATCTCTCCGTTGTCAATCTTTGGGATGTTTCTACCATTGAACTCTAGGATGTCTCTATCGTCGAACTCTTCAAACCAATCGATCGCATTCCACACCCGATTTCTATAATGTCGTAGATGATCCTTTCTGACCTGGAAATATCCTTTGATTGACTCATCGATCAGCTCCATATCCCCTTTAACACATAGGAGTTCAATTCCCATATCTTTGGCATTTTTGAGGCCTAATAAAAGCGCCTCTTTTTCAACATCAGTAAACTCCAATTGCAATCCATAGGACAATGGATACAATTGTTCTTTAGGAGAGATGATCACTTCCCCTGCTCCTGATTTTGTATTAGAACCACCCTCATCAAACTGTATTGTCCATAAATTTGCATCCTCTGTCGGTCTCTTTTCTGGACTAGCAACATTTTGGTCTTCAGTTTCTACCTCCGATAGCGTCACATAATTACCGAGACCTGCTGCTTGATGAAGGGTTTGGGGTGGCGGGTTTGGGATTTTCACCACCATGAACTGGGATTTGGGTTCAGGTTCTATCTTGATTCTGCCTCGCTCCATAGGAATAGTTGCAGACGACCAATCTAACTGCATTGCACCACCAAGATCTCTGCAAAAGCTCCGGCTCAACAACATCCCGTAGCTAGGTGGAATGTCAGCCACTAGGATATTCATCACAATTCTTTTCTCTGGACATGCCACCAACCCAACTTGAGTGTTCTTCATTTGTCCAACCAACGGTACCGACTCAGACTGAAGTGAATAGCACTCGTTTTGAGTTTCTGTGCACGAGAGTCCCAATGCTTTCATCACTTGTAGAGGCATTACGTTGTCTGAGGCTCCTGAGTCAATGATACAATTTCTCAACTTAAATCCTCCTATATACAAAGATATATAGAAAGGTTTAGGCTTTTCTTTCACTGGAACAGATGAATTGAGCAATGTAGGCTGAATTGAAGCTTCTTTCTTTGCATGTTGTATTATTCTGTCCAGCTGCTTAGGATGATCACGAAGATATTCCAACTGAGAAATCTGCACCGTGTTCTTCATCAAGGCATCTACAATGTCAAAATCGGTTGGAGATGGGTCTTGAGCAATTGCTTTAGCATTCTCTTGTTCTCTAGCTCTCTTCCTCTCTTCTTCTTTTTGCGCTTGCAGTCTCTCTTCTTCTTTCTGCGCTTGCAAGTGCAAAGCACTTGTGAACACCGGCAAGGAGTGTCTTCTGTGATTCGTTGCAAGAGAGTAATGGCGGAGATCTTCTTTTTCTTCAATAACGGGTTCAAAATATCCCGCTGCGGAGTCGCCATCAAAGTTGTCCGTTTGTGGTGAGACAACATTCGAACTTGGTGTTGGGACGAAACTGGAACTGGGTGCAGCATCAACATATCCCATAATCTGATTCATTCTTAAGTTCTCAGGACATGTAGAACCGGTATGTTTATCGGTATCATGAAAGGAACAAAATATAGCATCTGGTGCAACTTCAACTGTTTGTCTTGTTGGAGGTGCTGGCAACTGCGGCTTGTAACTATTGTAAGGCTGAAAATCATTTCTCCCTCGTTGATA
>VDFB02243527.1:0-13135 GCA_007258455.2 Sequoia sempervirens | reverse complement strand
TCATGTTTGTGTTTGAGCTAACAATTGTAATGTAGGGTTTATGATTGAAGCAAGCATTACACTCAAGATCCATCACCTTCAAGCAAGATTCAAGATCTACATCCATTGGAGCCACTTCATACATGTTGTTAGCCTTTCATTTCTAGGGTTTGGTGAGTTGCAACATCTCATTTTGTTCATTCATCATTCTCCATTTATATTTCATTCTATTTCAAGGTTTAATTACCGACAAGGGGTTTGACCAAGGAAAACCCCTATTCACTAACCCAACAAAATTTTTTTCCCCCACAGGTGTGATTTGCAAGTCTAGGTTGCAGATTTCCTAAGGAGCAAGATTGGAGAAAAAATTTCAAATCATTCAAAGTTGTCAAAGTTGTCATCAAGCCATGGAGCACATTGGAGAAGACCATAGGTTGCAAATCATGGTTTCGTGAGATCCTAAAATCAATTAGGAAGGACAAAGTAGAAATAGAAGAGTGGGATTAGACTTTAAAGCTTCAGAAAACCCTACCTAGACTAATTCACCACTTTTGGTGAATGAGTCCTAGTTTCAATCAAAATTCAGATTTTTTCATATTCAGATACCCTTTTGGCAGATTCGTATTCCTGCACAAAAATCCAAATTATGGACTGATTCACCTAGCTTGGAAAATAAGTCCCAGTCAGCATTAAATTCAAATTTTCTAGTGTTTCAGACCTCCATTCAACCATCTTCACATTCCCTGGTGCACACATTCTATTTTGTAGTTTTTTGTGTTGTTTCATTCACTTTTCTAAGTTATTTTGTAGGTCATTGCATTGAATTAGGGTTTAGTGTTGCATCTTTCATTTCATTTATATTTCCAATTTCTTACTTGGTGGTGAACCCATTATTAGTTTGCATTCATCCCCTAGCACAACCCTCTTGCAAGATCTCTTTCTCCTTTGCATTGAGATCTCAAGGGTTTGTTCTTGAATGTAAGTTAGTGAAGATTGTCCTTCTTCTAGGTTCTAAACCCTAGAAGTAAAGCAAAACAATTTTCCAACATAGTGATTACATTCACAACAACAAATTTTCTAAACAATAAATTGTATAGGTGAAAAATATGGTAGACACAAATGCATGAACAAAAGGATTTACCACTTATTTTTCTAGGGCCCTTAAACTTAAAATTATGTAAAATAAGATGCTAATAACAACCAAAAATGCAACCTAACTATTATATCAACTGTGGGGGATGTTTTTAGAGCATAAAAAGATGTGTACCTAGCTAGAAAATTGTTGTTTTTGAGCTATGGAGGACTCATTCGCCTTCAATGGTGAATGGGTCCTTTTAGGGTTTTAGAAAATTGATTTCAAGATCCTGTTCCTTGATATCTACACTGTTGAATTCTCTGTTATCAAATTCTAGAAACCTGTATTCAATTCTATAGAGCTCTTTCCATGATCTTGCACTTTGAATGGCAACTTTGCAACTTTGAAATTTGATTTTATCCAAATCTTGCTCAACTTGATCCTCAACCAAATCTACAAACATACAAACATACACTCAAGGGTAGAAAACTTGTCAATTTTAGTGAATAGGGGTTTTCCTCAGTCAAACCCCTTGTAGTTAATTAAACCAAATGATGAAATGAAGGAAATGAAGCATGAAACATGAAATATGTAAATGATATCACCTTGGACGATGTCTTGTGAAGAAAATTTGAAAACTATCATGTAGTGGCCATGAAGAATGTAGATTTAGGATGATGTGAACAATAGTTGCAAGTAGATCTTCAATGCTACATCCATCTCTTAGCTCAACAACATGAATGCATGCACTAAACCCTTGAAATGATTATATGATCTTTGAATTGTTGCAATAAACAATTAAATCTTCCTTGAAATTCCTTTGAAATGCTCTAATGCTTGATCACTTGAATTCTTGGATGCTTTCTAGATTGTGTTAGGAGAAGCAATGTAAATTAACCCATTATTTATACTAAATTAGGAGATTAAACCCGAAATTCAAAGAATTAAGAATGACACCAAATCTGGAAAGAAACATAATCAAATTCCTACCAGAATGAAATTCAAAAATGGGGGTCTCATTAAGGGAAGACCCATTCGCCATCTTGGGCGAATGGGTCTTGGCTAAGTTTTCAGGACTAAGCTTCGGGGGACTTGAAGGAAGGCTAAAAACCCATTCCAGATCAACTAAGAAAGGGGGGTCCTATTAAGGGAGGACCCATTCACCATCAAATGGTGAATGGGTCTTGGCTCAACTTACCAAGACCAAACTTTTCCCAATGAAATAATGTGTTAATTAAATTATGATTTTCAAGATAGATCTTTAGGAGGTGTCAAAATTAAGGCCTAAATTTGAATCAAAAGGGGGTTAATAACTCCAATTAACCATAATTAATTAATACCACCTAGATAAGTGTGAAAGTTCTTTAAAAAACTTTACAACACTTAAATAAGGTACAAATTATGTACATTTTTATTTAGAAAGGGGCCCAATAAGCTTAATTAAGCAAATACATCCTAGAAAAATGTGAAAGAATGTTACAACAATCTTGCAAAGGATCAATTAAGGCATGTTTTAGTTAAATAAAGGTCCTAGAATAGTGTGAATGTGTACAACACATTACAACACCACTCCAAGACATCATTTGTTCAATTTTAATGTCAATAATCAAACAAAGCAAGGAAAGGCTACTTTTTCCGTTACTACACAAATATCAAATTTGATATATTCTTTGAGTATACATACATATAAATAAAGAAATAACATATTTAATGATACTACACCATTCTTATAAAAATTTGTCAAAACCAATGTTCCCTATAACTATTCTTTGATTTTTTGCAACTTTCAACTTCTTTTGATTATTCCCTCACTCTCGTGTATCATTTAATACTAGAAAATATAGCCAAAATGCCAATAACACCTAGGGATAGGGGAAAACCCTAAAATATATCATTTTATAGCAATATCAAATCGATGCCTGAGAAAGATTCCCCCCAAAATGGATGCATTAGATTGATAGGTGACCATTTAAATAACTTCTAGTGGTTAAAGGATTTTTACCATTAATGTTATTAGGTGAAACAAAGGTGTGGCCAACCATAATGGTGATTGGTGAAATTGAAATCTATAAGTGAATACTTAAGGCACGAAAATACCAACTTAGAGTCACATCATAAATTCTTGGTTGTTGGAAGAATCACCATTGAATTTTTGGCTCACTCAAAAATATCTAAGAAGCAAATCATAAACATAAATTATGAAAAGTAGGATAATTAGATCAATCTGCAACTCAAAACAACAAAGATCACATTGGACCACCTGCAAATCAATTACATAACACTTCAGTCTTAAATAAATCCTTGCATTCCAAAAAGATCCATCAAGTCACTATGGGATATTGACCTCCAAGTGGAATGGGCAAGAAAATAAGTGTATCTACAATATCAACATGTCTAGTTCTATTAGAAAGTCCCACAAGTGATGTCAAAAGTGGTTGATATCAGCATGACATCAAAAATGAGAATGGGATAGATTAGGAAGTTTTGGATATGGTGTTGTAAGCATGGTGGGATGACATCAACAATGATGTCATCTATGTATGAATGTGGGGAAATGATGCGGAACTAGTTTGTGAGAGAATTCATTTGAACTAGATGAAATAATATGGAAAGGTGTAGTTCAAATGAAAGAGAAAAGTATGCAAAAGGAATGGTGCAAAAAAAAAAGTGAATAAAACAAGTACACTTGAAACGAGTTCACATGAAAATGCCCACTAAAGAGAAGATGGAATATTTGAGGGTGGGAATGGGAAGATGGGCCTATCAACCCACAAAACCTTTACTTAGATGATTTGGGAATGCACTTACGAGAAAATTTTGGGCAAGTGGAAAATATGGGAAATCATCAATATGTGTCCAGAACAGGTTGGTTCTCATGAAAATAATCACAAAACCTGATGGGGAAAACTTTCCAACAAAGTAGAAATTTCCAAGTGAACCTAATAGGGAATTGAAGAGGTGAATTTCAAATGGAATATGTATTTGGACTAATAGATGTATTCTCTACCTAATTATATCCTCTCATTACATTTTGTTTTCCAAACATATTCCCCAATATTGTCTATACATTTAATATGAAATATTAGTATGGGAGAAATACACATATATAATGTGTCATAGGCTTCACCACTTTGATTATAGAATTTTTTCTTATTTGTAGTTGCAATAGGTTTAGGCTCCAAACCCATTGTGACATAATATAATCCTAATTTCTTGAGATGTATCTCGATTTTACATTTCCATTCATAGAAATTAAATGGAGTTAGGATTAATTCCATGGTTTTATAATTATGAAATACATAGGATAAGCCACTTAATTTTTTTAGAAATAAAATTAGGTCCTTATACACAAATGCAAGAAAAGATAAGTTGTTTTAAGATTGGATGTGAAAATTGTCTATTTATAAATTATAAATATTTATTGTATTTTGTTTTAGAAAAATTAGCTATTCAAATCTTAAATTTGAATACAAAATTTAAATCCTTATTAAATTATGATAAATGTTTTTTAAAAAATTACTTTTTTGATAATCATGGTGAAAGTAAAAAATTATGCAAAGAAATGATATTTTGAGGCCTAAAAAACAATTAAAAGAATATAAATTTTTAAAAATTATCTTCACCACTTTATTGATGATGAAATTATCTTTTCATTGACTATAAGAACTTAAAAAAAATACCTAGATTGGATTGCAATTTATTAAAAATAAATAAATAAATAAACCCTTTATGCACTTTGATGGAGACTAAATTGCTACCATAAAATATTGACAACTAAGTGAAACATTAAATGTTGGTAGTTTTGATTAAACCTCTAGATATAACATTATATATTATAATTTTTTTTCTATGGTTTAATATAATATGTTAGACCTATGAAATAAATGTTAATGGTGTGTAGATATCCACAATCAATTAGATAAATTTTATTTGGATAGAAAAAACCAAAAATAGTTAAGAAATATTTTAACGATTGCATGTAGTGGTTTTCAAGCCACAAATCATAAAAATACAAGTTTAACCTAATATATAAATGAACAATTTTCAATTTATAGATATGGCTTCACATCCTCACATGCCACCAAGGAATGGAGCAAAGTGAAAGGAAGGTGGTGTATATTATTGTGGTGTTTCATCTATAGGTGCATGGTTGGTAATGGACTCTTGATGTGAGGTTGCAAAGGTTTAATTGAATACATGACTAGTTATAGAAAATGTAGAGAGATATTGTAGTGTTAGGTGGGTAGTGGATCAAGCCAGAGAATACTTGGCATGAACCTTAATCATGAGCTTGAGGCCCTAAATAAAATTTAAAAGTAGATCACTCTCGCCATGAATCAATTCAAACCTTGGAGAAATTTTGCATGAACCAACCAAATATATTTTGACTTGATATGTGAGTTGCCATAGTAGCCCCAACAAGAACACACCAATTGGGGCTAAAATTATGACAAAATAAAAACTTGAAACCTCGCAAATAAAATCTAACCCATTATGGTAAAGGGAAGCTAAGTTGAGGTCCCCTCTACTAATATTTTTTATATTTTTTATAAAAATTACATATAGGTATAGTTCCATATGGATTTCATATGGTATCATAGGGTACTATAGGGTGTAATGTTTTTGTAAAAATTCAAACTTACCAATTTTGATGAAATGAAAGACAATTCTTCATTTATCAAGACTTTTGGACTCAATGGTGATGTCTCTTTGGCTCCATGATGCTTCGTTGATAAGGTTGGGTGCTCGATTTACCAATATTTGGGAAGGAACTTACAATTCATGACTCTAATACCATGTTTATGCAACCAAGAATTAAAAATAAATTTAAACTAAAATTCCATAAATGAAATAAGCACAATAAAAAATGCATATCAAAAAAATAAGAGTGAAAAAATTACAAGAGTCTTACATATAAAAGAAAGGAAGAGGAGTTAGGAAGGTAGGAATAAACATATAACTACCCCTTCAAATGTGCAACACATGTTATCTCACATGAGACAAGTGTGAGGACATGTGTGGAGTTCACATGAGGTGAGACAAATGAGAAAAAAGCCTCCAAGTAAAATTAAGTGTAAATGAGTCAACCTAGAAAAGGTTATAAACTAACTAGATGAATAATGACCTTATTTACACTAAAAAATATTCTCCTTAGCTCTTCACTTAGTATAATTGAGACAACTTCAAATTTTTAACTAATATGTACTACTATTATATAATGATATTTATTACATGAATCAAGTAATGAGTAAATTAAAGTGATACATTTTTCTTCTTCTATTTTTACATCTATAAAAGCTAGTTAACTCACTAATACACTAAATGAATCTAAATGTTTGGTTAAAATGTCTCCTTCATACATCTTTAAGGAATAAAATTTTCTTTCAAAAACAACACATTCACAAGAATCTTAGTTCAATATTTAATGTAACTTATTTTTATCCCTTAAAATGTTAATAGTGTTTCCACCTTGTTGGGTGAAAATTTTGTAATCCCTTTTAACGAATTACAAAACCTTGATTTCAACCATAGTTGTGTGAGATAGAATCTCTCCTCTCAGAAAGGGGAGGCACCCTTCTTACTTATTATTGAAACTAAAGAAAACCAATTAAATATTCACAATAATGTACACTACAATAACGATATGGGGGTGTGTCACATTCATGATTCTCTCTTTTTCAGGGAATACGTTTTACAATGTTTCACAATTTTAGGTTCTTGATGTAATACAACTTTAAACTAAAATTAAGCAGTAATTCCAATATTCCTATCTTTTCAAAACAAAGCCTAGGAATACCAACATGATAATGGTAAGTAACAAATAAGAAAAGCTCACAGAGGCACAAAGTCGTTCCATAGTTTCTAGTAATGAATCCTTCAAGATAGTAACCATCATTGTAAAAGAAGCACAAAGTATTATATATACTCCACGTGCGATAAATTCCACAATAAACATGAATAAATATAAGCATACAGTCTTATAGAGAATTCACCAATAATATCATCGATACCACAATTTCAAGTAATAGGTGTAACTCAAAGTTTACACAAATTTTACTCCAAAGCCCTTTCAATCTCAACTACTTAATACTGTCAATTCAATCAAACCATAAGATAATTATTCCCAACACAAAGTCTAGTATGCAACTTTAATTCTTTATTGATAAAAGTTGGATTCACAAAATTGAACTCAAAGTTTCAATATTCGCTTCACAAGTGGGCAGCACTTCGTTGCAAAAGATAAAAGGTAACCATTACAATAGAATCCTCTTATTTATAGATGGGAGAGGAGAGAAAATCTAGGAAAATCTTAACTAATTAGTTGACTTATTCAAAAATGTTGTCCACAATTATGTGAGAACATATTTGTTTACATGTAATTACATTTTTTGAAATGACATGTAAAATGTCGAAGCCTATTTACAAAATGCATAGAAGAAAGCATATAAACTATCTAACTCTGGAGATACAAGAAGTCTTTATGGTTCCTTTCTCTTGGCTCAAAAGTCTTCATATTTATTCTTTATCTCTTGCATGAATACCTCATTTGGATCAACTGTATAGTCAATAATGGTATGAATCATTGTGATTGACCTTCTTACAGATGAGATCATTTTCTTGCATCTATCTAGATGCGTCTTGAGATTGTCGAGAGAAAGGTGTACATCACATATGGCGTGCATTGAAGTATTTGAAAAGCCTTCATCTTCCATCTACTTCATGATAGCATCTTTGAATATTTGAGTAATCTCGATGACTGGGAGGAAAGTATGATCATCATCAAGGAGTTTACACGGTAACTCCTCAATTCCATTCACCATGACAACACAATGTTCTTCGACATCTTCTTGTACTTTTTTTATGTCCTTGATGAGAGATTTGATTACTTGTATGTGGTTCTTAAGAGATTCTCTTATTTCCACATACTTCTCTTTGTCAGGAATTACCCCAACTTCCACTAATTTTCTCAATTTTATCTCTTTCATTTGTGGTCACCAAAATGAGAGACATCATTCCATTTCTTTCTGCTCTTTGGAAAGTATGTTTTCTTCTTTTTCAAGCTCTAATTTCATCTTGGCTATTTGAGCAGTCTTTTCATCTGCGACAACTATGAGTTGCAAGCCTTGTTCTATTATCTCATCAATGAAATCATAAAACACCTTACCCTTTGAGACAAACTTCTCCACTTTTTGCACTGCTAGTTCCTTAAAATTCACCATGGCCATAGGTTGCACATTATCTGAGGGGCCCACAATCTTCCTCAAAAATGATGCATATCACTAAGCTTTATCCTTGTACATATCTCTAGCCTGCTCCATTTTATCAAGTCTACCTGATAATGCATTCAAGATTACTTGTGCATCTTCTTTTGCACTTACATTTGTTACCTTTCCAATCTTAACTCTAGTTAGAGTGTAATATTCCATGTTCTCATCACCTTGTTCATGTGGGGATAAACCAATATCTACATATTTGTGACCTGATTTGTCTATATGAAGTCTTGAATGAATTTTATCCTTCTTCTTCCCCTTGGCTTTTGGAGGAACTATCTCTTCAAGATCAAGCTCATCTTGGGAAATCATTTGATTCTTGTGCTTTGATAATTGTGAGATTAGACAAGGGGGGAGAGATGAAGTATATCCTTCTTGAATTACTATCAACTCCTGTGTAGCAGACACTTCTGTAGGAATGGATGATATTCTAACAATTGGAGTAGTATTAGTCATGATAGCTCCAGTAGATTGCAAACCAAGTGGATCCTGCAATGAACCTATCAAACTTTTACTAAGAAGAGATATCAAATGATGGAGATGATAAATTCAGAATGGATGAGGGAGAACTCGATGAAACATCAACAATTTGTAAGTTGGAAACTACAGGAGTGGTAAGAACTGGTGATATTGAAGGGGGGAATGGAAACATTTGTTGCATGTAAAGTTGTTGTAGGAGGAGTAGTAGGATTTGAAGGAGTATGAGGGATATTGGTAGTAACAGGCGATGATGTTTGGGGAATATTTTCAACAAAATTCTTGCAGGGAGATAGTGGTTGTTCATCATCATTCCTTTGTTCCTCCTCATCACCTTCTTCTTCACCTTCATTTTTTGCAGATTCTTCATCTTCCATAGATTCTTCTGATTCTTCACTTTCATTCCCTTCTTCTTCAGATGAATGTTCCTCAAAAGCAAGCTCCTTTCCTTCTGCAAATGGTTAATCTAATTCAGTAGCTTCCTCTTCTTCAATTGTTTTTGTAGCACTTTTACCAAAAGTAAACTTGATCTTAGGACCTCTTTGAGAAGAAGAGGGAGTAGCCGCATGCTTTTGTTTAGTGTAGAGCTCTTTCCACTGGCTAGTTTCTTATCCTGGTGTTTCTCCTTCTGATTCTGTCCTAAAAGTTTTCATTTGAAAGCCACACCTTTGCAACCATTCAACTATGTTATGCAAAATAGGAGCAATTCTTTCTCTAATAGAAACACTTTCTTTCTTAGACCATTGTACAAGAGGTAAAGGCTTCCTAGAAATTTCATCCTCTTCATAAGCAAAATTCATGATGTCACTAGGATCTTTGAAATCCTCTAGAATATCAACTACACCAAGATCTATGATCTACTCCAATGTCAACCTGCATAAATCCATTCTTTGAATGTCTTCTTCATATCTGCAATCTACCCATATATCCTCAAACTGGTAGATGTGGCGATGATCTTTCTTTTGTTTCCTATTCACATTCTTGTAGTCAAAGTCAAATCTGTATTTATATGTCCTTATGGTCATAATTTGCATTTCAGTTGCTACTAGATTTACTTTTTGAACACTGTGAATAGTATATCTCCCAATAGTAAGTGGAAACTTGAAACCTGGCTTATAATTTTTCTGACATTCTTTGTGAACTAAGATCAGTTGTCTGAACAACTCCATTAGTACCCACTTTTTGGAAGGATATATGGGCAACATGTATGGATACCCATTATAGCAACCTACTCTCAAATATGTGAAAGTAGGAAATTGTAGGAAGACACATCCAAACTTACTTACAACCCTGTAGGCTTCATATGATACTCTCTTCTTCTCAAGAGTAGGATCAAAAGTGAAAAGTAGAGGTGCAAAAAAAGCATCTATGAGTCTCTAGAAATGTTTAAGACTTTTCCTCAAAGTTAACTGAGAATAAAATTTATACATAGGCACAACATTTCTATTACCTTCTGTTGACAACCCTGGAAATTGCCTCATAATTGCAACAACATATACCAAGTAGGAAGTCATAGAATTTCAAGGTAGTTGGCACATTGATCAACTATTCATGTATCTCATCACTTATCTTATTCCCCCAATCTATGAGTACTTTCCTCCTCCTAATGATGTGGATATACTCATACATCCAATCTTGAAAATGGAATGAAATAGGCAAGCCTTTCACTCTACTTAGAAGAGTAATCATATCTCAAACATCCTCCTTGAAATCACTTCGAGGAAGTCCTTTGGGCCATCTAGAGATTGTGGGCCTTGGAGTTTTCAACCATTGAGTATTAATCAATTGCTTAGCCATATTTGGATCTTTGTCATAGATCTCCTGTGCCTATTGAATGGAGATTTTGGTATATTTTTCCATATGTGGAACCCAGAAAACTATATCAAAGAACTTTGGATCTAATCTCATCATGACTTGTCCAGAAGAATCTCTCACACTTTTGTCTTCTCGGATGTAATGAGATGTAACTTGGAGAACAAACTTTGTGCAATGAGTAGCAGTTGGAAATGCAGATACTAAGTGCAAGTTGCTATGAACAATAGATCTCAAATTTTCTTCTAACGCCTTCTTCCCAGTTCTTTTTACAAAATCTTCTATATCCCAAGTGGTGACCAATCTCAATGTCTTTGATTTCATCCACCTTTGAGAGCACAATAGTAGGCAAGTGTGAAGACACCTTTGGTATTTGTACTTCATCTTTCCTCCTCTTAGAATATGATGGGAGGCTCTTTGATGTCATCTAAGAGTACCAAAGATCAAGGAATGTCACCTTCAGAGATCACCCGATAATAATTTGAAAGGAACTACAAGCAAGAACAATGGATTAGGAGATGTTAGGAGAAAAAGCTGCTATGAGAGGAGTTGGAATGCATGAAGTAAGCATGAAATTTGGAGGAGAGTTCAAATGAGCCATGAAGCACTAAAATGGAGTATTAACAATGAAACGGTTCGGAAAAGAGCAAATGGAGTTGATTTCTGCGTGTTAAGTGAAAAATTGCCTTTTTGTGTAGGAGCGTTGAAAATCAACGCTTCTACATCTGAGAAATTCATTTGCATGGAGTAGCGCTGAAAAAAATGCTCCTACATGCCTTGAGCATTTGGATAATTAGGAATGGATAAGTAGCACTAAAAATAGGATTTTCACCACTCCTACATGAATTGACCTTTCCCTTAGATGTAAAGGTGGTGAAAAAGCCTACCTATACACTTGGCTCTATTATGAAGGACATGCTTGAGCAGTGATTTTTAGTGCTACTTATCCATTCCTATTTATCTTACATTCCTTGAGCATTTGATATTATTCTATTTATCTTGATCCATTCCTGTAGGTAGGAATCCGAGTGCAAAAATTATCATATTTTATTGATTTCTTTCCACTAAAATATCTTCCACATTCAATTTCCATAACCCAAATTTTCTTATTAAAATTATCAACCTCAACTTTCAAGGTGGTAGGTATGACTTCTGATTTTCAAATAAAATTTTAAAGTAATGTGAATTATTCCACTATAGACAAAGAAAAAATTAGAAGGTGTTGGGCCTTATTCATAAGATCTAGCCAAATAAAGCTCTACTTCTAAATGTTGATTTGCATTATTTATTCTTTAATTAAGAACATAAAATGAGATTGTATCTTGTTGATTTGAAACAAAAATCATATTGAGAAAAAAGAAGAATGAAAAATGAAACATACAAAATGATGAACCCTAGACCTAGCATGTAAACCTAGGGTTGGAATGGGGTTTTGTGGGAGATTGTGATATTTTCCATTATTTCATTAAGATAGAGACTAACAAGGTGGATAGATTGACTATCAACCATGAAGGTAAGCTAATTAGACTTGAATCTCCATCCTATTAAGCCTTAGAATGATTTGGAAATGATTTGTTATGATTAACCTAATTGAACTATATGACCTAATATGAAAAATGTAGTATTCCAGAAATACATAGACTAACACAACAATTTGTAGGAAAATCTAGGAAGTGCAGAATGATGTGTACCTATCATAAAAAGTTGGATCTAGCATGCACAAGAGGACTGGGATGTCTAGGGGCATATGGGTCTCTGACAAGGTGTCTTGCTCTACTTTTGGGGTCCTCTAGTGACAAACCTAAGCTTCCGATTTTCATCTGTAAAGTTGTTAGAATGTTGTTAGATAATTTTGTGGGTGATTTTTTGTCGCTTGACAATATTTAGGGATTTGTTCAAATGCAACAATTGATGAACAACTTGTCTTCAATCTATCTTCAATCCTCTTCAAACCTATAACTTGCACATTCAAAGAGAGGGAAAATGTTGGACCATTTAGGGGCTTGCCTTAGTCAAACCTCATGTAAGTGTTTCCACTTCCACAATGGAAATTTGTCAATGATAAATGGATAAATGGATAGTAAGAAATGATGAAATCACAAAGTGCTACAACTCACCACCCTTCAATGGCTTTCTTGAAGGAATGAAGTCATACACATCGCCTCAAGGTCTTGGATCTTGCTTGTTTAAATTCTTGGAATGCTTTGGAGACCTACAAAAGTGTTAGCCTTCACAAAACAATGATAACATATTAAACACACATAAAATCACATAAAATTTGGCATGATGTTAGGATCTTGAATTGCTGCAATAAAGCTCTGAAATGTTGCTCTTGACTTGTTCTCAATGTTCACCTTTTTGCTTGATCATGCTAGATAGATTTCAAATGATGATAAGACTAGCTATTTATAAGAATTTCTCTAATTTCTCCAGAATTAAATCCTCATAGCCAACATTTGAAATTTGAAATTTGAATGTTAAGATGGTCACTCTGACATATTAAAAATTGGTCCCAAGAGAG
>VDFB02243526.1:0-15502 GCA_007258455.2 Sequoia sempervirens | reverse complement strand
AGTACATTCAATTTGCTACAAATTCTATTCTTACATATTTTTGAAATAATATAGATAACTTATTCAAAAATTTATGTCAAGTTGCCTAACTCTAATTTTTTTGAATTTTTCACCACTTAAGGGCCTATTTTTTCCATGATGATCTTGCACATGTACCCTAATGTTAATGTGAAAATTGAATTTTTTGAAGACATCCTTGAAGAAGAAACTATCATACAAGTTCCTACAAATATTTGGATGTCTGGACTCCCTATTTGAATCCGCATCCATTCCTTTTGTCATCCTAAATTAATAGATTGGGACTAATGAGGTGCAACACCCATCGATTTTTTCCATTCTAAAGAGGCATACATACACTTAATGGGATTGGAAGAAGATTATCCATCAAGCTCTATTGTCGAACTTGATCAAAGTACTTACTTTGGAAGAGATGAACACCCTAACTACAAAAATTGAAAACAAAATAATAAATCAAGGTCTTCTAGAGAAAACCTATCTAAGGCACTTTTAGACTCATCAAAAGTGAAAATAAAGGGTGTATCCTCTAGTGCAAACCTTTTTGAGGCATCAAAGTATGGGGATGTTCATCTTCCCCTTATGGGTACTCATTTTTTAGAGATATCTTCCATCCCGATTGAAGAGACTAGATAAATTCATCTAGGTACTGAAGCTGAGCCAAAGATCACATATGTAGCCAATTGTTTATCCAAAGATAAATATGAAATGTTTTTTGGGCTACTCTAGGGGGGCTTTATTAATTTTTCTTGGTCTTATTCTGCCATGCATAGTTTGGATCCTACACTAGTGGTTCATAATCTACATGTGTGCCCTGATGTCAAACCAGTAAAACAAAAGCTTCGCAATGTGTATCCACAAGTTTTCTTGGGTATGCGCAGGATCATCATGGAAAAAATAGTCCCTTAAGTGGCAAAAAATTTAGAAAAATCAAAGTTAGGCAACTTGACGTAAAAATTTGAATATGTTATCTATATTATTTCAAAAATATGTAAGAATAGAATCTTATATAAAATTGAATGTAGCTCTAAAACTAATTTTGTGCTTACTCTTTTCTTTTAAAATGTATTTGGTGAAAAATTGAAATTCCAATGCGAGTAATTTTAAATTCCTCAGTGAAAAATAAGTAGGTGTTTGTCCTGACTACCCTAACCCAAATAAAATATAATATTTTTATAAGATTTTAGATATAAGTGAGAAGACTCCATGTCCTCGATGTGATGCATATTTTTTGTAATGTTTTTCCAAGTAAAATAATTAATTATGATTTTTATTACAACTTTTAAAAATATAAAACTCATATAAGTCTAACTACCTTTTAAGTTGGCAGGAAACCTCTATGTAATTCATTTTGTTTTTAATCTTGCGGTATGCAAAAGCTGAATGTGATGCATGTTCTGATTCAAAAAAAAAATGCATATCGCTTTGAAAGATATGTGGATTTTTTCAACTAGCCTATCATCAATAACTGTGACTTTTAGTCAGAATTCAAAAAGAAATGAATAATAATTCCATTTATTAAATTCAAAAGGCAACTATAATCTATATTGTTGAAATCTAAGAACATCCTTTAAAACCCTTTTGTTTCATCAAATTTTCTTTGGGTAAAAAGCTCGGCTGTACCATACCCATCATATTGCAACTTTTTGGCCCATCATGATCCTGCACATACCCCCTTACTTGTCAAGGTTGAGTTGGAGAAATTATTAGCAACTGGTTTTATAAAACCCATTGACTACTCAGATTGGATCTCCAATATTATTCATGTAGCTAAGTCCATTAGGGGCATTTTTCTTTGCACTAATTTTAGGGACCTTAAAAAAGCTTTTCTTAAAGATGATTTCTCTCCCCAATATTGACATACTTGTTGATCTCATAGTAGGTCATGATATGCTTTCTCTCATTGACGAATTTTTTGGGTAAAATCATATTAGTATTACAACTGAGGATCACCATAAAATAGCTTTCACTACTCTTTGGGGGACCTTTTTCTATAATGTCATGCCCTTCGGTTTGAAAAATGTAAGAGCCACTTATTAGCATGCCATGATAATAATTTTACATGATCTTATTCACATCATAATGAAGGATTATGTTGATGACATGTTAGAAAAATCTAAGACTAAAGAAGAGAATATGTAGATCTTGAAGCAAATTTTTGATCGGTTAGAGCATTAGATCAACTACGTTTAAATCCCAAAAAATGCACCTTTTATGTGACTTCAAGTAAAATTTTGGGTTTCATTCTATCCAGGTGGGGTATCAAAGTTGATACAACAAAGGTCAAGAAAATTATGGAAATTCCCCCACCTAGGAAATTAAAGCAGTTAAGAAGTCTATAGGGCAAGTTGCAATCAATCTGACGCTTCATAGCTCAACTTGTGGACAAGTGTCAACCCTTCACACATATCATCCATAAAGATACAATTTTCAAATGAGATTAAAAATATCAACAAGACTTAACTAAAATCTATATGTATCTTTCTAATCCTCTCATCCTAATGCCTCCTATAGTGAGAAAACTAGTGTTGCTTTACATTTCTGCTACATCAGTTGCACTAGGGGCACTCTTGGCTCAACATGACGAGAATTACCAAAGGAAAGAGTCATTTACTATATCAATCACACACTCATTAGGTATGAACTCAACTACACACTAATGGAAAAATCATGTCTTGTGGTTATTTTCAGTTCACAAAAGCTTTGACATTGTTGAATCATTGAAAAATGGGTCTACCAAAATGAAGGCATGATGAAGCCACTTTCCTAGTCTCATTCAATAATGTGTGTTATTATGTTTAAATTAGTAACAAAAATTAAACCTAATTAATATAATCATCAAAAGGAAAGTTTAAGAGGGTCAAATTTTGTGTACTTGTTGCAAAAAGCTCTTTTTTGGGCCTCACAAAGGACTCATTCACCGTATTGCGAATCGGTCCTAGCTAGGACTATGGAAAAATGGTTTTTGGGTTTTGTTCTTTAGTGTCTACACTTCCAAATCCTAGTCGGGCATTATTAGAAAGTCAATAATAAAACATGTAGATCATTTTCCGTGTTTTGACAACTTTCTTAACAACTTCAATGATATTTTTTTCAATTTTGTTGTTTAATTGATCTTCAACCTAAAACCTGCAATCACACATCAAAGAGGAGAAAAATCTTTCTTTTTTAGGGAATGGGGGTTTTCTTTGGTAAAACCCCAATTTTTTAATTAAACCTTGAAATGAAACAATGCATAAAGGAATGATGAATGAACAAATGTAATGTCACAACTCACCATAGCTAAGTTGAAACCTTGGACTACAAAACTACAATCATGCATGAAGTTGCTTCAATGAATGTAGATCTTGATCATGAAACATGACTTGAAACAATGGCTTGAATATTCTTGATTAGATCTTGAATGCTACATCATCACATTAGCTCAACATGCATGATGCATTATGCCTTTGAAATGATGAAATGGATCTTGATTGTTGCAATAATCTTCAATAAATCTACCTTTGAATTCCTCAAAAAATTCTCTTGAATGCTCTAGCTTGAATGTTCTTAACTTGCATGAAATCTTCTAGGTCAAACATAGTGAAATAGCCTTATATTTATACATAACATTAAATCCTGAAATTCAAATATCACAAGCTGACATCAGATCTAGGATTTGAAATCATTAAAATATTACCAAAAACATATCCCAAAGGGGGTCCTAGGTCTAAGTGAGGACCCATTTTCCATGTGATGGATGGGTCCTAGCTCACTTAGATAGGACACACTTTGGACAATGTGTAATGTTATGCAAAAATATGGTCCTAAGACCTAGTGAGGACCCATTCACTACGTGGAAGATGGGTCCTAGGTCACTAACCTAGGACACACACATTCTAAAATTAAGTGTTGTGTTATATCATTTATGAATGTCGAGCTTTATCCCTCAAAATATATAATTAGTTAGGCTTGGATTTGAATTAAGGGGCCAATTAAGGCCAATTAACCTCAATTAATTAATAAAGCCCTAGATTAGTTTGAAAGTGTAAAGATACACTTTACACCACCCTAAATAAGGCACAATTAAGTCCATTTAGTTAAAAAGGGCCCTAAACTTAATGTGAATGTGTCAAACACATTACAACACTAAATCAAGGCAACAATAGTCTGATTTATTATTAATTATTCTCAAACTAAGGAAAAAGTGATACTTTTTCAATTACTACAATTATATACTTAGCCATTCGATCAAGCTCATATCTAATGTTGATCCACTCAAATTATATATGTTATCTAGAACACCATTAACTCGTCAATTGCCTAAGTGGGTCATGCTCTTGAATGAGTTTGATATAAAATATGTGGATCATAAAGAAATAAAGGGAAAAGTTGTTGTAGATTAGTTGGATGATGCCCCTTTGATAGATGCATATCCTTTCGCATATGAGTTTCTTGATGAGTTTGTTTTTTCTATTTTAGAGGAAGAGCCATGTAAGCTTTAATTTTATTTATACACAACATGTAACAAGTGCAAGAATATTTTTTGTCACCCCTCAAGGTGACTTCATCCCAAAGTAATTCAAGCTAGCATTCCCATGCACAAATAACATTATTGAATATGAACCTTTAATCATCACTTTGAGAATCATTTTCCAATAGAACATTAACTATCTACATGTCTATAGATATTTATAGCTTATAATCAAGCATGTCGATGATGAGTTTCAAACTAAAGATGACAAGCTTCTCCCATATAAACTCATGGTGGATGCTTTCAAGAAATACTTTGGCTATATTTAGAGTAGGTTCCTAGACTACATAATAAAGTTGTAGATGTTATGGATACTATAGGGTCTCTCTTAGATATTCCTTGTGATCATGCCAAGTGTGAATTTCTAGTTAAATAACTCTAAATACCAACATATGATTTCCTAAAACTAAGATAGTGTGTGAAATTGTTCGTCCCCAATACCTTAGTACAATGATACATATACCTACCTTCACAATAACATCCTTCCATTTGAATTTAAAACCCACAACCAATGTAAATCATTTATCCAACACACATCATGTTATATCATCCTTAGAGACAAACTTTATCATAAGTCGTATCGATTTCTAAATGATGCAAAATCCAAAGTAGCATTAAACAGGGTACACAATGGTGTTTGTGGAGCACATACTAATGGGATGGACCTGAAAAAGAAGCTTCTTAGAACTGGGTATTATTGGCCAACAATGGAACATGATGCTTGTGAGTTTGTCAAGAAATGTGTACCATGCCAACAACATGTGGATTTGATGCATGCCTTTGCACAAGACTTGCAACCGATTACTTCACCATGGCCCTTTTCACAATGGGGTTTAGACTTAATTTACCACCTCCATCTCCACAGCCAAGTACATTTTATCACACATCTACTGTATCATCGCTTCCGGCGTAAGTGAAAGCAATCCCACTTCTTACTACCGGCGATCTAACATCTGCAGCCCATCCTCACGTATACTCATATTTTGTAGATATAGTAAATCCACTATCATAATCTATGGATGGAAATCCATACTCAAAAATAGCATGCGGGATAGCAATTATGAAATATACATTTAATATCTAGGTGCATGGTTGGTTCATGCCCTCATCTCAAGGTAATGGGCTGTGCCAAGACAACGAATAAACCTTGATCAAAATCCTGAAAACAGTACCAGAATCCCAATGCTGGGGCATGTAAAAAGATCTTATCGAATCCCACAGGTCAGTCAGGATAATGTAAAAAGAAAAAATGTTGTTAAATAAGGCAAAGTTGTCAATAATGCAAAAAGAATGCAATAAAAATAAAAAATCAGAAGATCAAGAGTCATGAGGTAAAAAGAAAAGGTTGTGGTTGGTAGAAGTTGTAAAGTTTTTAATTGAGTGGGAAACAACTATAAAAGCATGGTTGAGGTGAGGAAGAAGCAGATCATTGTAATCTTGAAGTTTATCATCAATAAAATGTCTTGTTTTGTTACTTTGCATAATTCTTTATGTTATCTATTCACTTGTATGGTTTGTATTGTTGGATTGGGATTTAAATATATATTTTTTGTTAGAACATAGAGTTAAAATTCCTTTGATACCATTTGAGAAAGATTTGATTGAGTAAAACCACTGTTTGAGTGCATTCTTGCAAGTTTAGTCTGTAAACCTTAAATAAGGATTTTGAGAGTCTCTTAAGAGAAATATTCCTCCATCCCATTGATGTAGGTTTAATTGGTTGATGGGATGGATAGAATAGATTCTTTTTTTTATGTAGATATTGTGTGGATCAATAATTGTAGGGGAAGGTGAGATTTCAATGTGAAGGCTACTCTCCTAACAGAAAAATAGTGTTTTCCCTCACAAAGAGCATGGCTCCAAGTGGTGTTTTGAAGAGAATGAAGTAATTGAGGATTGGTGAATTTTTATACTGCATATGCAAGCATATTTAAACATGTTTTCAATAGTGGCAAGTAAATTTAAGGTTTGCATGCTCCATTTTCAATAAACCCTCATTTATAGGGCTTGATTTGTGCACAAAAATAAGGGTTTGGTTGGCCAGTGTTGATTTGAGCATTTCAATTCCTAAAAAATGATTAAATCCTTGTTTTGCAACATTATTTAAGACTTTTTTGTGTTAATAATTGTTTTGGTGGTGATTCAAGGTGACCTCCTTTGTAATTTTGGCCTAATTAGGCCTATGTTGAAATGGGACAATTAAGTTATTTGTTGTTTTCTTCAAAAAAGGTATTATATGTTGGGATATGATTGAAATGACATAAATGGGTTTCCAAAATAGTATTTAGTTCAAGGAATTTCAATACACATTTCCTGATATAATCATTTTTGTAGTCTTGAGCACTATGCTACAAGCATTTTTTGTGGTTGAAAGCGAAGAATGTGGAAATCTAATAAACTAGGGAAATGAGTGGTTGAATGTATTTGTTTCTTCCTTGGTGATGTTGGTAAAGCTTCCTAGATGCTCTAGTAAAGGTTTAGAAGGTTGATTTACTAATATGAGCAAGATGAACCTATTGTGGAAAATGGTGACTTGACTGCTAAAAAGTGCAAAACTGTGTAATAGTCATATAGGTGATTGATTTTTGTGATTGTGACTGTTAAAGGGATGACATTGAATGTATATTTTTGGTTAGGAAAATGTTCTCAAAAAAGTTTGTAGTCTTGGTGATTTGAGCAGTGTGAAACTTCATGGTGCAAAGTGATGGTTTGAGAATGCATAATGATCAATTTAAATGTTTTAGAAGTTTCCCTCACAACGAATGTTTTGTATCAACCAATTTGATGATGGTAATAGTAATTTCATGGTCTGGTAATAGGTTATATAAAGATTGAAAGAGAGAATGTGTGGTTTGTTGTCAATTTTCCTTGAAAAGTGAATTGTATTGAGGAGTTGTAAGTGAATGTTGAAGTATTGATTGGTTCAAAGGCACGGAACTACATTTTTGTTAAGTCTAACTCAAATAGATAATCGAAATGGTCCGGATTAAGGATTTGGAGAAATTAACATCACCTGGAAGCTTTGTGGTGGAATGGAAGAACTGGGCGAAATTGTATTTTGATGAAACATGAACTTCAAAGATGTTGTTCAATTTGATCTTCAATTGCGTTTGGGCAAGCTCCTAGAGGAATGGTGCTTCCAGATATTCTTACATCAATCTCAGAAAAATGCCGTGAGCAAGACCTACAGGATTTGTTGAACATTTGTCAGCTGTTGCTGATGTGATGAGCTGTTGAGCTTCAGTTGTGCTTGATCATCTAGCCGCAGAGGAAGAGCGCCTTGAGTAGTTGTGTGCTGGAAGATAAGCTGAGCTCCCATGGTCACCATCCCTCCAGCAAATGAGATTAAGCCGTAGAAGGCAAGGGAAAAGAGAGAGTGAGGCATCTTCCAGGGTCTATTGTTGGGTAAGATGGATGGTTTGTTGAGTTGGTGAGTTGTGTGGTGAGGCAATAAGAAAGATGGATACTTGACTAAAGAAGAACTTGAGCCTGGTAGCTCCAAAGAGTACCCACCATGGAGTAGATGAGAAGATGAAAATAATATTGGTTGTGAGAATCCCCAAGGATGAATCAGGAAAGAAAGTTGAAATTTTAAAGGATAAATCAGCGTCCTTCTGAAAAACAAAAATGACGTAGAACCCGAAGGACAAAGAATAAGAAAGGGCAAGGGAAGATAAGAGAAGATGTAGAGGTGAGGACGGGTTGGAAGATACAAAGATGGAGACAAGACAAACAGATGGGAATAATCTAAATAAAAAAGAAGAAGAGGAAATCCAAGGCAAATTTTGAATTTGTTTTCTTACTGCATAAGCAATTTGAATGAACATATTTCCAAGGGACTTGGAAAGTTTTTGTTGGTTGGTTGTATGGTGCAAGAACACCTTATCCTCAAAAGGAAAAAAATTTAAAATTTGAATTTCCAATGTGAAAGCATGTAAACAAGGTCTTGATAATTGTATTTGAATCCTTAATAGGTCACTAGGTGGCCAGGATAATGTAAAAAGAAAAAATGTTGCTAAATATGGCAAAGTTGTCAGTAATGCAAAAAGAATGCAATAAAAAGCAAAAATTAGAAGATTGAGAGTCATAAGGGAAAAAGAAAAGGTTTTGGTCGATAGGATAAGTTGTAAAGTTGGCTATCGAGTGGGAAAAACTATAAAAGCATGGTTGAGGCGAGGAAGAAGCAAATCATTATAATCTTGAAGTTTATCATCAATAAAATACCATGTTTCGTTAGTTTGCAAAATTCTTTTTGTTATCTATTCATTTGTATTGTATGTATTGTTGGATAAGGCTTTAAATATTTTTTTTTTTTAGAATAGAGATTTAACATTCCTTTGAATCCATTTGAGAAATATTTGATTGACTAAAACCACTGTTTGAGTGCATTCTTGGAAGTTTTGTTTGTAAACCTTAAATAAGGATTTTCAGAGTCTCTTAAAAGAAATATTCCTCCATCCCATCAATGTAGGTTTAATTGGTCAATGGGATGGATAGAATAGAGTCTTTTTGTTATGTAGATATTGTGTATGGATCAATAATTGTAGGGGAAGGTGAGATTTCAATGTGAAGGTTGTTGTCATGATAGAAAATAGTGTTTTCCCTCACAAAGAGCATGGCTCCAATTGGTGTTCTGAAGAAAATGAAGCAATTGAGGATTGGTAAAGTTTTAGAATACATATGTAGGCATATTTAAACATGTTTGCAATAGTGGCAAGTAAATTTAACGTTTGCATGGTCCATTTTCAATAAACCCTCATTTATAGGGCTTGATTTGTGCAAAAAATAAGGGTTTGGTTGGTTAGCATTGATTTGAGCATTTCCATTCCTAAAAATGATTGAATCATGTTTTTTTCAATATTATTTATGACTTTTTGGTGTTAATAAGTTTTTTGGTGGTGATTCAAAGTGACCTTTGTAATTTTGGCCTAATTAGGCCTATGTTGAAACAAGATAGTTAAGTTATTTATTGTTTTCTTCAAACAAAGGTATTAGATGTTGGTATATGCTTGAAATGACATAAATGGGTTTCCCAAATATTATTTAGTTCAAGGAATTTTAATATGCATTTCCTGATATAACTATTTTTGTAATCTTTCTATGCTACAAGCAATTTTTGTGGTTGAAAGCAAAGAATGTGGAAATATGCTAAACTAGGGAAATGAGTGGTTGAATGTATTTTTTTATACCTTGATGATGTTGGTAAAGTTTCCTAGATGCTTTGGTAAAGTTTTAGAAGGTTGAATTACTAATATGAGCAAGATGAACCTATTGTGGAAATGGTGACTTGACTACTAAATAATGCAAAACTTTGTAATAGTGGTATAGGTGACTGATTTTTGTGGTTGTGACTGTTAAAGGGATGGAATTTAAGGTATATTGTTGGTTAGGAAGAGGTTCTAAAACAACTTTGTAGTCTTGGTGATTTGAGCTATGTGAAGTCATGGTGCAAAGTGATGGTTTGACAATGCATAATGAAAAAATTAATTGTTTCAAATGTTTCCCTCATGGTGAATGTTTTGTATCAGCCAATTTGATGATGGTAATAGTAATTTGAAAGTTTGGTAACAGGTTAAAGAAATATTGAAAGAGATAATGTATGTTTTGTTGTCAATTTTCCTTAGAAAGTGAGTTGTATTGAGGAGTCTTAAGTGAATGTTGAAGTATTGATTGGTTCAATGAATTTGTGTGGAGCTCTTTTGATGATAAGTTTAAAGTGAATCAAAAGATGCTTTGTTCAATCCTCGATCTTTGTCCAACTGTGTTTGGGACATAAGGAACATTTTCACCCAAGGAGCTAAGAGGATATAGAAGCGGAGAAGGTAATTGCTTTTGTCTGGAGAATATTTTTAAATTAGGTGAAAGTGCTAGCAAATGTAGGATTATAATAAAAATAAAAATATTGAAGATAATTAATTAAATCAAGAGGAGGATATTAAAATAAAAATATTGAAGATAAATAATTAAATCAAGAGGCTGCATCAGAATGGATGAAGGGTTGGAACCCTTAAAAATACAAAGTATATATGTAAGATAGCATAATGAGTCAATCATGAGAAATTAGGATTAGATATAATAGATTAGAAGAAAATGAAGACTTCTGATACACATTGTATTATCTTTTAAAGTAATATAACAGAGGAAACAATCTGAATTGGTGGCCCAATTTCTGGTGTTCAACTGTTCTGTTAATATTTATTCTTATATGTGATTTGGTTGTCTCTGAAGTGGTATGTCTATGTTATTCAGATTAAGTATATCAATATAGTTGTCAAGACACATTTATTGCACTTGTGTGATTTTCTTGATTGGTTTCTATGGGAAGAGAATTAAATTTCTTTTGAGAGATTGTCTTTAATAGGTTCCTGCCTAGGATTAAAGTCCTTTTAAAGTGATTGTCTTAATTGGTTTCCTTCACATCTGAATTAAAATCCTTTCAAAACTTCATAATAACTTAGAGAGATATCACTAGGATTTGTAAGAAGAGCTCAATTAACTGACCAAATTGCATGTTTATACAGAGTATAAACATCCAAAAGTGTTAAACAATTAGATTTAAGCTAAGAAACAGAATCCACATATCATCCACATCTTGACTCCATTTTCTCAATAAGATTAGGCACTAGTCATATTCATTTCAAGCAATACACTATATAAAATTTATTCATACAATTAACTCTCAAAGCATTTATAGTAGGATTAGTTGTTAGCCTCACATCTATTTCATTTCTACATGCCATTGTGGATAGATTGCCTAAATTAGAGATTGCGCATATAACTTTTAAATCTACTCCATCATTTAGGTACACTCGCCTAGCTCTGGCAGAGCCTAAAGTGTAGGGGGTTCTCAAACACTTCAATTAACCTCATTCATTAGCTAAAAAAACATTACCATAGAGCTTAGCATCCTCCTCAAGGTTTACAACCTAAGCATTTTTGAGGACTACCAAGGACAGCTCATGAAAATGGACACTTCACGATAGTCTCCGGGCGAAGGAGCCCTAGTTAGGTTTCAGGAATGGGCCAGTCATTCTCACGCCTACAACTCCAAGATTCCAAAATTTCAGCTCTTCAAAGATCCACTCTAGGAACCCATATCGCTTACAACCGCGATGAGTCCCAAAGGCATCAAACAACAATTTTTAGGGTTTTGGAGCTTGTTTTTACTTCCTCATCACTCTTTCCAAGTGCACCTTTGTTCAATTCAAGTTTCTGTTGATATCCTGATTTCTTCATTTCCTAGGTCACTGGGCTAGGCTCTTGCATGGTACTTTGCATCTTGCATTCATTTCTTGTCTTTCCAAGCCCTAGCTTAGTGGTGAACCCCTCCTTTAGTCCATAATCACACCCAAGGATACCTTATTGCAAGATCTCTTTCCCCCTTTCTATCTTCGGATTGAGATCTCTAATGTTTCCTTGAGTGTAACAAGTGTGAAATAGGATCCCTACCCTTGTGCTCTCTCTTCTACACTAACACACCCATCTGGCATCTACCCACATAACATTTAAATACACCCCTATCCATCAATTAATTCATGAATACATAACAAATTCTCCCATGCCAATAAAATACTCATCATCCATATTTATAGGCTAATAAAAATGCAAATACACACTTGGATTAGCCAATAATAGGTAACTCAAGGAAATCCTCCTCACCATGTGTAAGCAATGGATCACAAATTAGATTCAAGGGCCCACAAGCCTTTAGCTTGACACATTATAGAATTATCTTAGGGAGTGCATGAGTCATTCATCATGAAGAGATGAATGGTTTGCACAATTCTATATTGACATAATAAGGGCATGCACCATAATTTTTTTTGGGATTTAGAATCATACAACTAATTATCAGATGGAATAGTTATTCTATCTAATGATATCACCTCCAAACATAAGGGCACATGGGAGCACTAGTTTATTTTGCACCAATGAGGTCATTATGGAACACACACACATAATAAAATAAAGAAAGAGACCATCAAAAAACAATCAAGTCTTCTATGGATGATGGTGCAACACCAAGAGCCCGAGAACTCAACTCTATTAAATATTACAAGGACTATCCGATAAAAATAACCCAACATTCTTGAGATCATTTTGAATAGTAATCTTACATTGTTTTCAATAAAATTTACAAAGTTTTCTATCAAATAGAATTATTACTTTTCAAATTGTAACCCACTGAAATTAAGTAAAAGTTAGAGATAAGGAATGCATATGAAATTTTAAAATCTCCTAAATTTCTTATTATTAAGATACTATATGATTCTAAAATCACATCCTATTCTTTGTTATCTTTAAATTTCATGTAAGTTCCTTAACCTATTAGAAAACCCCCTCAATGTTCCCATTCACTCATTTATGTCCCGGATCGCTTCCTACTCTCCGGAATGATTTGATAGTTCCTAATACCCCAAAACCCTACACAAATTTAAAAGTGCTTTGTCTATTTATCGGTTACTAGGAGAAGTCCCAGCTTATCGCCACTATCACCGCCACCTCCATGCTCACTTAACCCCCCCAAAAAAAATTCACTTTGATCCATTAAAAAACTTTATTTTATTGAATAAATAATTACAAAAACTCCAATGGCTGCTCATTAAGTGTTAAAGTGAATGAGACCCATTGACTTCTGAGTGGATTTGAATGATAAAACAAATATAATTGATTCAAATTATGGCGGGCCGATACTAGGACATTAGGTGGCAACGACCGGGATTTATACCCTCTTAAAAGGTGACTTTTTACCCCCTCGTGATGCGCACGAACAGACTCAAGATTTGATCAATTCGCCCATGCTTCTCAAAACCTTAGTTATAAGAGCACTTTAAGTCAGTGGAGCTGCAAAACTCCACAATTTTTTTTTTTTTCTGACCCCATGTACTTGAATCATGGTTATGCAGCTAGTCTCCGATGGATAATGGGTTTTCCCTCAGCCATACCTGGAGGCCCCACGCCAGGGAACCTGGCCTCGACACTCCACCTCATATCACTTAATTTGTTCTTGATCCCTCCACGCCTTGATTACCTTTCTTCTGCTTAGCTCTATTTCTATGCACTTCTTTGAAATAGAGATTAGGCATTATGGGTAAAAACGCCCTGGCAGACCTGCACACAATTTTGGAAGCACAGACAAGGAACGTGACATGTTTGACAAAATGCCTCACAGAAATGGGGCCTGCTGGACGGCACGACGCAGGATATGAACATAATGGACTTGCTGAAAAGGTCTCAGAAACTTTCAAACAAATGCAATTGGCAAGGGTAACGTCGAAATCCACGACCTTTTACTAGCATTCTCTCAGCTCGTACCCCAATGGCACGCTGGAATGGCGTATGGACATCCATCAAAGCATGAAAGAAAAAGGAATACAATGTAGATATTGTGATTGCTCCTACCGTGGTAGACATGTATGCAAACATGGAAGCACAAATGAAATTTTAAACAAGAACTCAAGTGATGTACCTTTATTTGGTATAAATCCTGATGCATTTGATGGCGATTTTGATGGGTTTGCAAAAATGTTTAATGAGGAAGAGATCTCCTTTCAGAAATTAGAAACAGAACCTGGTGATAATTTTTAGTTAAATAAGGGAAATGGTGGAGATGATGTATGAGACATCGAGTTAGTTGTTACCACTGAAGAGGGCAGTGAAACAAACAAGGAAGGTCCTGAAGGCATTATTCATCCAATCGCTCTTAATGGTTGTTTGATTGCTTTCACCAGGTCGAACCTGCTTTCAGGTACACATGGGGAGAAGGTGCATTTCGTAAATGGTGGGGGAAGTATCAGTGCTTGTAAGGGAGCACTGGACACCAATTTGAGAAAGTTACCTGAGAAACAAATAGATTTATCTATGTTTGAGTGTAATGGACTTTCAAGGAAATTGTGGGGAGAAATCAGAGAGGAGTTTTGATGAAAATGAATTAATGGACAAAAATGTTGAAACTTGTTTAGCAAATGATAAAGAAGTCACCAATACACACCTTGTTACCTGTAGCCCAATTGGAAAGAATAAGTAGTCTTCTTCGGTGTTGGGAAGAAATAATTTTGACTCCATAGATTGTATATATGATGGTGACAAGCTATAGAATGGAAATTTGAATTTTTCCTTAGAGAGACACAAGATTGGATGGAAGTCTTTCTAAGGAAAATGAGAAGCAGGCAAAGGGAATGAGGTGGAATGTAACTAATGTACTTCCTATCAGCAAGGATTTTTGGGGTTTCCCATGGCAAAGGGGGTGATGATGTTTTTCCCTCACCATTTGGTGTCTTCCCACTGGAATTTGTGCAAATGTTGAAAACTAGGGTTGTTTTCCTCTTGTTATCATCCAGTTTAGGATTAAGCTCGTCTCGGGAGGTTCACCCATTATTGTGTCTTAACACGTGAGTCTAAAGACCTTTAAAACCTTACCTATCTCCATTCTGAGTCATTTTGGTTTTTTGAGAGAGGTCTTGGCAGGTGAAAATCTTAAGTCTTGCTTCAGCGCCACTACAATTCTCAAACCCATTGGAGGCTTCATTGCTTGCCAGCCAATTAAGGAATTGACAGAGAATCAAAAGAAAAGAAAGTGTGCTAAAAAGAAAATATCAGAAAAGAAAAGAAAATGAGAAATGAAAAGAAAAATATTATGAAATATTGGTTTTGGGAATATGCGAATAACTCCACCGGGGCTATGGTCGCCCGGCCGGCAGTGGAGCAATATTCGTGAGAATTGTAGCGACAACCTCATCGGGGCTATGGATGCCTGACTGGCAACGAGGCAATGTCTAGGATGCTTTTGAAGTTAAGATATTTGTATAACTTGTTGTGGCCGATTCCGGAAGTCAAGATGGTTTAGAGATGGAATGAATACGCACACACTCACAAGGTCTTGGATGAAAGTGTTCTGATCCAATATCGGATTTTTCTCCCCTTCTGAGTAATTGTCCTTTCCGTATGATGGTTAGAGAAAGATTAACCAAGGTT